>CM067476.1:39203922-39224708 GCA_034552555.1 Semaprochilodus insignis
TGTTGTGATGTAGATCACAAAAAGTTATGTTGAGATTTGATGAATGCTACCATAGTCCAGGCATTCTCCCCATTGTTCATCTCTGGTGTAGTTATGAGTTGTGCTGCACCATGTTTTATGGCGATCAAAACTAATGCAGTTGTAGTAAGTTCCATTGTAAAAGAATTGAAAAACAACACACGGGGCTCCCATTGAATTTCCGTTAGCCATGACGTTATCTATGCGGAAACAAAATGGTTAACATGTTAGAGGATGACAGATACCAGCAACTTAAAAAGCTTGATCATGTGTCCCAAGGATCATAGTAGCACGGAGAGACCTCTTTTAGTTATTATGCTTCTAAACGGTGGAACTCAATTCCACCTTCTATTAGACAGTCAAGCTCAGTGCTCACATTTAAGAAACACCTAAACCCATATCTCTTTAAATCAGCATTTAGCTAAAACTACATTAACATGGTATTTATGTGTATTTAGGTGTATGCATATATATACATATATATATACACACAGGCACACACACACACGCGCACTTTGAGCTGTCAAAAATGAAAAGGTGCTCTATAAATAAACATTTTTTATTATTATCAGTATTATTATTATATATAATGTTATAGGTGGAAAGCCCCCAGTAAAGCAACCTAAATATGAAATAAACATGTTTTTCATTATGTCTTTTCAGTTTTTGAGATATTTTGTAATTCAGCAAATCATTCATCTACTCTCTCTTTTTTAACATGATGCTAATATGATGGATTTAAAAATATTTAATGAAGTAGAGCAAAGGTAAATAATTTTGCTGAAACCATTTTAAAAGATATTTTGGAAAATGTTCCATTGTTTTAGGCATCAAAACTCATTTCCTCTAAAGTAACTAGTAATCCAATCATAGCATTTTTAGACAACTTGGCCCATGTATTTTTTCTTTCTGTAATGTTTTTTTTTTTTTTTTTAAGATTTAGCAAGTAGATTTAGCATGTCTGCAACCTTGACAGTATGGAGAGGAATTTGTTCCAAATTGAAATGCAAACATTTCGGTGAAAAAATGCTGTTCCACAGTAACGTGCTAATTTGTGTGAAAACTATAGAACTGTTTTCACTTTGCTGAACCCCTTTTCTAAAAACAGTACACAAGGATTTGCATTTACAAATGGAAGTGCTGAATTTGTGTCAGAATAGAATCTTGTGACTTGTGAAAACAAGTCAAAGCACAGCTATATTGCTTTCACCTATTTGATTCTTAAACGTGTCTCTTCATTACAGTGTAAAAGTTAAAAGCCTTACACCTTGCTGGTAGTAATGCGACAGAGGTGGAGTGAAGGCGATTGTAGGCTTTACTTACAGTAAAATTCAGGCGTGATCCCTTCATCAAGCTCACTGCTATTTGTGGCTGTAGATGGTAGTACTGTAGTTAGTGTGAGCACGGTGACCCCTGGTGGAGAGATACATTTAAAAGTGTTCATTCATCATCATATATTTTTAACCAGTTCCAAGCTACACGCTCCTTACAAATGCAATTTTCCTAGCAGTTATTAATCAGCCTTTAGCCTGGGTGGGTTAGATATTGTGTTCTTTGGAAGCAAGCACTTTTCCAGACACGCTGAGTACAGCAGTAATGAGACCTTACTGAAGAAACCTAACCTTCAAATTTTTTCAAGTATAAACAGAACTCCAAATGAATGTCATGATCTAAATAGTCCAGTGCTCTTTAAGACTAATGCTAACCAATAAATCAAACCCTCTCACATCTAAAGACAGTGATTTTGACTTTGGAGAGTATAGAATGCAACTGCCATGTATGAACGTACAGGTGAAGCTGTGAGACCTGCTTTATATGGTCAGGTAGTTCATAAAATAGTTGAAATACCGCAAACATGTGTCCATATGCTTGATGCTTCGAGTCCAAGCATTACATTGGTCACTATTTGCAAGAAAAAAGATTTGTGATAATATTAAACACAGTTGACTTTATTAGAACATATCCCTGTGTGTGGTTCTGCATTGTAGTAATATGTGTAGTAATATTAGAAAAAGACTGAGTTAAGACAGTTATCCTGACCACCCTACACCAATGATGACCAAGATAGGAGTGCACTGCGATTGTGTTGTTTCTGTACTATAGCCATAATCATACATCCATCTCTAACCTTCTGTTTGTGGCTGAAATTCATTTTTTTTCCTCAGTACAGCAATGCCCCCTAACATTGACCATCCCTCAATATCAGGACAAGACAAGATAGTGTATTTCCTATCTCTCTCCGCCAATCACTTTGAGAAAAATCAAAAACCAGAAACTCTCGCCATAAAGGGAAAAATCACATCTGAACATAATATTTAAATATCGCTGAAAAAGTTGTAATTGGGTGTGTACAAAATTATATGGAACACACAAGACATTTGTGTTTCGTGACGGATATTGTCTTGGTGTAAAAGTTTTTACTGGTGAGCTTTCTACTCTCTGCGTCTAAGTAAACAAAAAACATTATTATTAAAAATACATATTTTGAGTCAAACCAGTTTTGTACCTAACTCTACACATACATCTCTCACAAAAAAATAGTTATCTGAGAGAATAAAGTGCTTCCATTTACTTACACTAAGCTTAGAGTTCCGAGGTTGCATTTTGAGGTGAAAGATAAATAGCCTTTTCTTTTGCAGCATCTTCTTGGTTTCATTCAAATTAAAATGCAAATGTAATATTCATATACAAATTGTGTATTTACACCTGCATATTGTAAAGCATCTAGTTGCATCTGAAACACCGCAGCACTTCTGACATCCTGCCTACTACGCTTGATTGACAGAAAACCTCATCGACAGCAAAAATATAAACAGGATTGCCACTACATTTTCATTTGAAGAGCCGCTTTGAGGAAAATCAATGGCAAATACACATTTTACATTTGAATTTTCAAATTTGCTTTTGAATTTGAACAACGTCCAGAAAATGCAGCCATATTTTTCACAGCCAAATGATTTCTCAAAATGAAGGTACGATCCATGAAAATTTCAGTCTAGCTTTAAATCATGTTCTAGCACTGAAACTAGATCTTGAGTGGAAGAACCAAATGATCTGAGCATCAAAGATGCAAGCAGTTAAAGACGTTGAGAATTTGGTTTATTTTCTGTGTTAAACTGATTTTCTACAAATGTAACTTGAAGACATTATTTTGTATGTGCAGGTGAAAATGTTTCAGATACTCATGATCTTCTCTGTGGTATCTTCAGGCTCCGTACATAAATATGTAACATTCTTAAGAGTATTTAAATATTCTTTTAAAACATGAAACGTAATACACAGAAGCTCCACAGTGAATAGGTAAGGGTATGTGAGAAATAAGCCCGAAGGTATGTGGGTTATTAATTTGCAAATTGCTCTGGGGTTGTTCCTTCTCTGTAAATGCCTGTGTTCTTCACTGGAACCCTTTTTTGAATATGTTGTTTTGGAAAATAACAGTCTGTGCTTGGCTCGGTCAAATAACTCTATTCCATAATATTTTCTGAACTGTTGGAAATCTGTGTACAGTGGTGGTTGAAAGTTTGTGAACCCTTTAAAATTGTCTAATTTTTCTGCATAAATTTGACCTAAAACTTCATCAGATTTATACACGAATACTACAAGGCAATACAGAGAACCCAGTTAAACAAATGAGATGAAAAATTATTTAATTATTACAGTAAAAGTATTAAATTAGTTATTTAATTTATTTATTGAGGAAAATTATTTAATATTGCATATCTTTGAGTGGTAAAAATATGTGAACTTTTGCTTTTAGTATTTGGTGTGACCCACGTCTGCAGGAATAACTACAGCCATACAGTTCTGGTAACTGCTTGATTAATCCTGCTCATCAGCTTGGAGGAATTTTAGCCCATTCCTCTGTACAGAACAGTTTCAACTCTGTTATGAGTGACCTCCCAGGAACTGCTCACTTTAGGTCACAAAATCAGGACTCCGACTTGTGCGTACAAAACCATATGGAACAAACAAGAAATTTCTGTTTCGTGACGGACATTGTTTTGGTGCAAAAGTTCTTACTGTTGAGCTTTCTTCACTCTGAGAAAAAATAGCTGCCATGGTAATGCTGTATAAAAATGAAGGGTGCCCACAGAGGACAAACTTTCTTATTGTAAACCACTGAATCTGGTAGGAACATCCATCATTCTAAAGGTAGTGGCGTCTGATTAAACTAAAATCATTATTATTCTAAAAAAAACCAACATATTTTAAATCAAACCAGTTCGGATGTCATGCCTACTACGCTTGATTAATAGAAAGCTTCGTTGACAGCAAAACTGTAAACAGGACTGCAACTGCATTTTCATTTTGGAGGAAATTCAATGGCAAATACACATTTTACATTTGAATTTTCAGCCCAGAAAATGCAGCCATATTTTTCACAGCCAAATGATTTCTCATAATGAAGGTACGATCCATGAAAATTTCAGTCTAGCTCAAAGTCATGTTCTAGCATTGAAACTAGATCTTGAGTGGAAGAACCAAATGATCTGAGCATCAAAGATGCAAGCAGTGTTTTGGTACTTCTGGATTTAAATGCTGCATCATACACTATAGATTGTATAGATTAAAGACGTTGAGAATTTGGTTTATTTTCTGTGTTAAACTGTTTTTCTACAAATGTAACTTGAAGACATTATTTTGCATGTGCAGGTGAAAATGTTTCAGATATGCATGATATTCTCTGTGGTGTACCTCCAGGCTCCGTACATAAATATGAAACATTCTTGAGAATATTTAAATATTCCTTTAAAACATGAAACGTAATATACAAAAGGTCTAAAACTCCCAACATTACCCCAACTCTATACACACGAGTGCCTCACTCGTTAAAGGGTAGTTTATATTTACTTAACTGTTCTGCTCCTCTGATCAACAGTGAATAGATAAGGGTATGTGAGAAATAAGCCTGAAGGTATGTGGGTTATCTAGAAATCTAGATAATGTCTCTAAATCTCATTGATTTGCATGATGGGAGTGTAACTAGTCCAAAGGCAGCATGAACAATGTAGGTTTTGAGGTATAAGATAACTGAATAGCATGCATGTGAAATTTGCAAATTGCTCTGGTGTTGTTCCTTCTCTGTAAATGCCTGTGTTCTTCACTGGAATCCGTTTTTGAATATGTTTTTGAGAAAATAACATTCTGTGCGTGATTCAGTCAGTTAGCCCCACTCCATAATATTTTCTGAACTGTTGGAGATCTGTGCGTACAGTGGTGCTTGAAAGTTTGTGAACCCTTTAAAATTGTCTGTATTTTTGGATAAATTTTACCTAAAACTTCAGCTTTATACACAAATCGAGTCGATACGGAGAACCCAGTTAAACAAATGAGACAAAAATTTATTTATAGAGGGAAATGATCCAATATTACATATCTTTGAGTGGTAAAAGTATGTGAAACTTTTATTTCAGTATCTGGTGTGACCCACTTGTGCAGGAATAACAACAACTAAACATTGGTTCTTAATAACAGCTTGGAGGAATTTTAGCCCATTCCTCCATACAAAACAGCTCCAACTCTACTATCCCATGAATGGCTCGCTTCAGGTCACTTAATCAGGACTTTGACCCAAAATATAACTTTATTCTTAACTGTTCTTTGGTAGAACGACTTGTGTGTTCAGGGTCTTTGTCTTGCTGCATAATCCACATTCTCTTGAGTTTTAGCTCATGGTCCAATGTCCTGACAATTTCCTTTAGAAATCACTGATATAATTCAGAATTCATTGTTCCGTCAATCTCATTTAAACCAGAAAGATCTATTTTGGTCTCATCACAAATCATTGTTTCAGTAGCCTTCTGACTTGTCCGTGTGATCCTAACTAAACTGCATACGGGCAGTAATGTTCTTTTTGGAGAGCAGTGGTCTTTGTTGGTGGACCACTCCTGGGGAGGGTAACGGTGGTCTTGAATGTCCTCAGTTTCTACACAATCTGTCTGACTGTGGATGGCGGAGTCCAAACTCTTTAGAGATGGTTTTAGAACCTTTTCCAGCCTAATGAGCATCAACAACTTTTCTTCTGGGGTCCTCCTTTGTTCGTGCCATGATACACTTCCAAAAAAATGTGTTATGAAGATCAGACTTTGATAGATTTCTGTTCTCTAAATAAAGCAGGGCACCCTCATTTGATTCTCCTTTTAGACTTTAGAATCTAGCTTTTAGAAAATCTGATGAAGTTTTGGGTCCAATATATGCAGAAATACAGATAATTTAAAGGTTCACAAATTTTGAAGCACCACTGTGAATTTCAAACTGCTACTGATGGTTATCTTCAAAATGGCAACTTTACAGAAGAGGGCAAAAACCTAATTTCATGTTAAATGTATGTAAATGGAGCCAGATTTCTTTCCAAACAATTTTGGGCCATGCCCCCGGGGGTGGGGGCATGATGTTTCAGTTTAAGTTTTTGATTAAAATGAATACTGAGATGAATTGAACTTTAATTGATCCACGGAACTCTTTTGATTATCTGATAAAACATGCCTGCTGAACAAAATGACACCCTTTCTAAACCTGAACTGATCTGTAAACTGTGAATTTGAATAATATATTGAGCAGCTGCGGCTTATCTAAGAGAGAGGAGATAGCACAGAACTGCACTGCCTGACTTCACTATCTTTGCTTGATCTGTGCCTGTAGTAAGTGGGTGGATATTGTGTTTAAGCCATATTAACTTTGTGCTTGATACCACAGACAGAGATGGAGCTACTGCATGCCAATTTGACAAAATAGCCATGTTCTGTTTTTTTACATACTGCATTTGGTCATCTAAAGGACATAGCATGAATGAGACATTCATCAAATAACAAGATGCCAAGTAATTGATCCATGGTTTTTTTCCTCTTCTTTTTTTTCTTCATGTAGGAGTAGGTTTTGTCATTTGCCTAAATGTTGTATAAATCAATAACTGAACAATTTACTGTTTATTCCCTGAACAGATTATAACTGACTGAATTTCGTACATTAATCAGAAGTTTATTTATCTGCACTATTGACACTTTACTGTATATCCTGTACATCTGCCGTCCTGGACACTCTAGACACTTAAATACCAGCATATGCAGATGTCTATTTAGTATTGTCATCACCTGTGGATAGCTGCGCCTCTTGCACATTCTTTATCATTGCACTGTCTTTTTATCTCCAGTATCTTAATGCATATTTTTACATATTTTTTACTTGTCATCTACAGTGATATTTGCATATTTGTTTGCTAGATTTTTTTGAATATATTCTTGCCTCATTGTAATAAGTGAGATATATTTATCTATAGCAGATGGTATTATTTATAGTTAATTTTTGCTGAGACGGTACTTACTGATGTTCACACTGTACCACCCTCAGTATTGTATTACTGTGCCATACTGTGTAACTGCTACTGAATTTCCTTTGGGAATCAATAAAATAAAACGCCAAAGCTCCAAAGTGAGATCTGAGAAACAGTAAAGCGGAACAGGAGCTGAACCAGCAAAACAGAAAGAAATTAAACCCCCCAAAATGTGACCAGACTAAAGTGGAAGTAAATAAACTCTGTTTAACACTATTATGTTTTAGTAGAAGAATAAATCATTTAAAATACAAAATATACATATTGTCGCTGTCCAATAAAAAACATGTATCTCCATTTTTGTCCATTTTGCCCTTTATGCATCATTTGAAAACAGCAGCTGCCGTTTACACTGTGTGAGAATTGCATGATGAATGGACCAATAGAAATGACCCAAAAGTGCTTAGAAAGACATCTGGTTCCATTGACTTACATTAAAATTTAATTAGGTTTTTGATCTCTCCTGTAAAGTTGCCGTTTTGGAGATACTTGTTTTTCTTTGGACAGCAACGATATAAATATCATACAAAACATGATGAGGTAAAAGCAGCTCCTGGCTTACTGTATTATTTGAGATAGTAACAGCAGAACTGAAACATTATAAATATAAGTAACCTGTGACGATACAATATAGCATTCCCATAAATAAGAGTAATTTAGCATGTAATATGTTCTACAGAAGCTCTAAAAGTCCCCATATTAACCCAACTTAACCTAAAATAGCACAGTATTACTCACTTATAAAAAGGCAGTAGATATTCACATCCATTTTTCTGAATCCCTCTGCTGATTCTCGTCCACAGTGAACAGCGATGTATGTGAGGAATGAGTCTGAAGGTCAGCAGCTGGGGTTTTGATATCCAGAAATCTCATTCATTTGTATTTGGAGGGTGTGGTTGTTTAAAGGAAGATGATAACTGTATAAGATAAATATGAATGCTACAAACAGGAAACCCACAAATATGCAAATGCATTTGGAGCCATAGTGTGTCTGCACACAGATGTTCTACACTGGAAAGCATTGTTTAACATGGTTTTGAAACAGCGTGCGGTCAGATGACCCAGCCCGTGGTGATTCTTGGAGTGTTGGGAATCTAGTACTTTGTACATGTTTCCAAACAGGTCCCGGGTTCCACAATCTCTTGACATCACTGACAGCTGTGTATTTGTCATCCTACTTAAAAGCACCATATACGGTTCAAATCCAATCCACTTTTTTGTCCAATTTAAGTTACATTACATTACATTACATTACATTTATTCAAATCTCCTCACGGTCTTCTAGCTGCGTATTCTGTGTGTCTGCTGGAAAAAAGTCTGCTCTTGGTTCAGGGCCCTGGATCTGCGTTTCAAATAAACAAAGTGGCTTGGACTGACCCACAAAACGTTCTTCCAGTCAATGTGCAATGCGGCATTTGTGCTAGTGCACAGGAGGGGGATGGGAGGGAGGAGCTACATTCTGTAAATTACATGCATTGTGAAGGAGAGATGGCTGAGAAACGGTCAACAGAGGAGAAAGTCTGAAGAACAAATATTCAGAAAGACATTTTTAGATTAGGATAGGGGCCAAGAGCCACGAAAACATCAATGAGACGTTTCCACTGTGAAGAAATTTGAGAGCCTGAAGTCAGCTTTCTTATTCGCCAACTTCTTGTTCACATTTTCCCATTCCACCTTAAATGGTGTTGCAGCTACATTTTACAGGTCCTCTCCATTTATCTAATAACATTTTCCTGAAGTATGTTATTACATATTGTTATGACCACGTAACCAGTCTAGGGGAAAGCTGGGGTCAGTAACATACGGTTTAAATGTGTGGAATGTGAATAAATGTGGAACAACTCAATCATAGCTTTCTGCTTTTAACTAGTGCTAATAAATCAACCAATCAATCAATATTTATTTGTATAGCGCTTTTTACAACTAATGTTCTCTCAAAGCAGCTTCACAGAAAAGCAGTTTATATAATGGGGAAAAAAAACACAGAGTCCATGTACAGACGTAGAAAAGGGAAACCAGGTCCAAGCCCCCCGTGAGCAAGCCAGAGGCAACAGTGGCGAGGAAATCTCCCTTAGAGTAAGGAAGAAACCTCGAGAGGAACCAGGCTCAAGGGGGGAACCCATCCTCCTCAGGTTGATCCCGGTTGAGGAGAGACAGACAGAACTAACAGGAAATGAAGCTTAGAACATCTTATTAGATACATTCTGATTAATCCAGGAGGTAGTAATTGGTGGAGCCGACCCATAGGTTCTCTGTTAAAGTGAGAGATAGAGTTCATGATCAGAGCCAGATGCAGTCATTGTAAACGTAGTCATGTTGGGTGATGAACTGGAGAAACCAGGGCAGGAGACCCACAGTGGAGATGATGCACTGGTGACTCTAGCAGCTCTGGGGGCTCCCATGTGATCACTCAGGAGAAATGTTGTTCCTGTGCTCAACAAAGAAGAAAAAGGGAATAAGGAGAGAGAGTGAGAGAGAGAGAATGAGAGAGACTGATGAGGAGGACTGACAGGTAGAGAGAGAGAGAGAGAGAGAGAGAGAGAGAGAGAGAGAGACTGAGACTGATTAGGAGGACTGAATCATGCAACTTGTATGATTGAGTGCGTGTAATCCTGAGAGTCCTGGAGAGAATTCCTCTGCGCTGGTAGCTCCTCAGTGTTATCCATCAGGATCGATCAGCTCATAGAGAACACAGATGAGAGGGAAGGAGAGAGGAAAACAGTTTGGATATTTAGTCCATTTTTGGAGAATCAGATCAGTTTTGAGTCTTATTTTAAATGTAGAGAGTGTGTCTGATTCCCGAACTGAGAATGATTCCACAGTTTTGGGGCTACACAGGAAAAGCTCGACCACCTGCTGTGGTTCTTCTAATTCTAGAGACTGTCAGCAGGCCGTTATTTTGTGAGTGGATCGTCCGTGTGGGTTTGTATGACTGAATTAATTCACTAAGATACTGCGGGGCCAGGCCATTTAATGATTTATACGTTAAGAGTAGAATCTTGTACTCAACACGAAATTTAACAGGTAGCCAGTGTAATGAGGACAATATTGGGGATATATGATCATATTTTTTTGTTCTTGTAAGGACTCTAGCAGCTGCAATCCACCACACAGTTCACAGTTTATTACAAACAACAGAAAAGACTGTAAGATGTGGGTTACTTGCAAGAGAGGGAGTCTGGACTAGGACGGTGTCAAAGGAAAGAAATTATCGAAACCAACAAACCAAAGAACCGCCCTAGCTCTACAACTGAAGTGCTCAGGAAACAGCAGAAAACAAAAGACTGCCTATTCTGTTCTTACCTCCATCAAAAATGTAAATACAGGGGTTGGTGCCCAAAGCTAACAAAGAAGGTACTTAACAAGTAGAGGCAAGTTGCACAGATGTGACTCATCAAAATCATACACATCTAAAGTTAGTAAAGTTAGTAAAGTTGGTAAGTAAGCAATCTTTAACTCCTTTATACCCCAAGTGTGTAAGTGAATTTGAATTTGATGGAATTTCTTTAACAGGACTTTTAAATATCTTTGCTCTTGATTGTGACTTTGCATGTACTGCATAAACATCATTTGACTTGAACAAACTTGATGAAATGTTTACCTTTTTAACTGCGTTCTGTGGTCAGATAAACACACTCTTTAATGTAGAAACATGTGAATTCAGTTTTACATAATTTGGGACCTTTATGAATGCTTTTCTTTCACTTAGAACAGTCACCAGTTTGTGGGTACAAGACTGTGTAGTCAGTGTTCTTCAGCATTACAGTAATGTAAAAAGGCAGTAAAGACCAGTTTGTCAGAGAATTATTTTGTTTAATTAAACAATTGAAGATAATAGAAAACATAATTATATAAATATTGTATTTACTGTTGTAGCCTCACATGCATAAATAGTCTTTACTAGCTACATGGGAGAAAGAAATGACATCCACCTGCAAACCCTGTATATCAGGGATACACAACTCCAGTCCCCCGGCGGAAACACCCCCACTAAAGCTGGCAAATAACAGATGAGTGTAAAAGGTGTGCTGGAGCAGGTAATTCCCAAACTGTGCTGGACACTGGCCCTCCAGGACTGGAGTTGTGCACTCCTGCTCTATATTTTATTTATTTTATTTAATAATATGATAGCGCTTTTTGTAATGCTGACTTTAAGTAGAAGCTGGATTTGGCGCTTCTCCTTCCGTCACCTGGGTGTTGCTAACTGTGGTGGGCTTTTTGCACTGGCAGAATGGTCTTAGCTTCTTGATGCACTGTTGTCGCACCTGGATATAGAAGGAAAAAAAAAATCATGAGAACATTTAAAATGAATAATGCTAAAAATTCGTAAATTAATAATCTGAACATAGTCACTAAGACCAGGATTTATTAATTATTCCCTAATTATGAACAGAAGGCCCTGTCCATATCCATAAATGAGTCATTTTGTTTTAGAAAAAGAAATGATAAATGTTTTTAACTCCTGGTCTTGTGAACAGGTCTAACAGCTTTTGGGAAGGAGTGGGGTTGCTGGTTCATGTTGTGCTGTTTTGGAACATCCTCCCCCAGATTTAGTTTTAAATAAATAATGAAATGTGTGTCTAGCTTAAGGTCAGCACCTACACGTCAACAAAACTTTCAAGAATTTAGCCCTGATTACTGGAGTTGACCTTTAACCAAATCAGATTTGGATTATTATAGCCACAGAACCACAGCCCGTATCTAAGAATAGCTGTTTGTGGTGGCTGACCTCTTGATTGAGGACACAGTGGATCAGGAATATGAAGACGCTCTGCACACAGATGAGGATCACAATACAGAAGTACTCCATATTTTTACTGATGATAAAACCCACTATCCAGGGGCAACCGAGGATGAAAAACTGGGCCACGGTTTTAACCAAGATGCTTATAATGAGTTTCTTATCAGCTTGAGTTTGTGTCCTCTGCAAGATCTCATTGTTCAGGCTTTTCAGAGTGAAAGCAATGATGATGCAGATGGCAACGAAGAGGATCATGTTCAACTGCAAGGTAAAAAAAAAAAAAAAGAAGTAAACTGAATTAAACTGTGCTTAGAAATTAAATGGTCTTTGTGTTTGCAACCCACGCTTACATCCACTCGCTTCATTTATTTAGAGGTACTTACTGCAAGAATGAAATAAACAGGACCGTAAAAACTCCATTGAATGCTCTTGCTCATGTCAAGCCAGCATCTGAGGAAAGACACACAAGCAGTATACTATTATGGAAATATAATTTTAAGCCTGACACAAACTGTTTCACCCTGACTGACCTACTTTATATACTCTTCAAGATTACATTTATCAGTTCTAGAAAAACCTGGATTCCATATTGTTTCCTCACATGGTCATATAGAATCAGTTTGCAGTTTCATAACAGATGGGTGACAAACATATTCACTCATTGGCCTGTATTTGAGAAATGTTAAAATTATGCATCAGAAAAAGGAGCAGCACACATGAGTTCTCTTCTTGTTCTCTTTCTTGAGCTAATGGGACGCCTCTATTCTGAGGGAACCCCACCCACTCCCCCAAACTTACCGCTCATCATATGCATCAGGTACCACTCCAGCAGCCACGCCCACCACAACTAGGCCAGGTATGTATCCAATCACAATCAGATATTTCCAGTTAAGCGCTTCCCTGGGACTGGATCGGATCTTGGTTAAGTTTTTAGCAGAGATGAAGAGCATAACGGCATCAATGAGCATCCATACAAAAGAGGTGAGGAAAAAGAAGTGTAGAAAGCCTGCCAGCACTGCACATGGCTGAGAGAGAGAGAGAGACAGAGAGATAGATAGATAATAAAATAAATCAAACGGGTGATTTACAGAACCGCTATGCCAATATGTGTGTATTCTGTAAAACAGATAAGAACCCAGTCCAAAAGAAATACGCAGGTATATGTACGCTGTTCATTGGAACCTTTTTGACAAATATTGACCAAAATATTAATCAGATAGTTGATGTCAATATCCTCTGATAGGACAAACATGACTGGAGCCTACATCACTGATGCTGGTTGCACTTGGTGGAGTTAAACTGAAACCAGAGGGCATATCTAGACTTGAGTGCAATACAGGCAAAGCTGGTAAAAGCATCTTAGCATGCCTCTTAGCATGACAAAGCACTCATCCACAATCCTAAGAGGACAGAATGCAGCGGGTAAAGAGAATAGAGTCACTGAGTGCAAAAGGTTCAGTCACAAAAAGCAGCTCACAGCTTGATAGCGCTCAGTATTCAAAGGATTGAGGCAGTTTCCCAGAGAGCACTACATACATGTGGATGGAGGTTTAACACCAGCCATTCCTGGCCTGGATCAACAGTGTTTTTGTCACAGATTAAAGAAATGGGACATAATGTCTTTGTAGCATAGGCATTTGTGCAGTTCTTATTTAGTGATTGCATTTAGTGATGTGCATTGACTTAATAACCAAGCTTGGCATCCATCCATCCATCCATCCATCCATTCATTCATTCATTCATTCATTCATTCATCTTCTAAGCCACTTGTGCTTCTGGACTGCAATGGGTGCATGAACCCATCCCAGCACTCACTGGTGGAAGGCAGGAAACACACTGGAAAGGCCACCAGTCTATCACAGGGCAGACACACAGACATACACACACATACACACTCACACCTAGTGGCAGTTTAGCATTTCCAATTCACCTGACAAAATGCCTTTGGACTATGGGAGAAAACCAGAGCACCCAGAGAAGGAAACCCAAACCGACACAGGGAGAACATGCACACACCACACAAGAAAGGACCTGATGGGAATCTTGTTGCTGTCGACAGTGCTACTAAACAAGCATGACATCCTCTGGCGCCACATTACTGAACCAGAGAGGACTTGTAAAAAAACATGAAGTAGACACATGGCACTGTTTCGTTAGAGCACAGAATTCATAGATATGTTGTGAGACATTATTTAGGTACCAATAAGGAGTACCTTTTGGAGTACTTGCTGTAACCAGTAATACAGGTAAATTTCTGTTTGTGTGCAGTGAGAGCCGTAAGATTCAAGTGTACCATTTTTGTTCAATTCCAAAGGTAAAATTTCCTGCCACCGGATATTGTTGCAGAGCTCAAGTCATCTGATACCAAGGGTATGATGTAGGCAACATCACTCACCTTACCACTTATGGAAGCGTCCAGTCCTTCTTTAATTAGAACTAGGACTTGAGTCAGCAGCAGACTTGTGCAGAGGTTGACCAGAGTCATGTTGTTCACAGTCAGTTGTCGTCGACAAAGAACAAAGATCAACAACGTCAAGCTTAGGAATATCAGCCCCACTGGCATGGCCACAGAGTAAACAGTGTCATCTGCAGAATCAAATACATTGTAGTCAGTATATGCCAATTTATCCATTATACTACAAGATATAGTGACAAATGTCTAATAATAGATGGATTGGATTTCAAATAGGTAGATGGGTTCATATGCACAAAAAAACCTCTGGAGCTGTGCAGCAGCATGAGTGTCTTTCTAATGTGTGCTTTGAGCCTTATCCAAGTCCTTTTCTTTTTCTTTGGCTCGTTTGGAGCAGAAGGCTTTCACCACTGGCATAGCAATGGCTTCACTGTCATCTGCCATGTTTGTTTACATCTAGTACACAAAGAGAAAAGCTTGCTCTTGAGATGTAAGAGTGTGCAAGAAATTCCCACAAGATTTTCAGAATCAGAGCTCTTTGTTGGGTGTACTTATCTGAAAGTGTGTGGTGTTTCATTCAGGGCAGATTGTGTAGGATGGGGATGAATAACAACAATCACGGACAGAAAAATATGTAAAAATGGTCATTATTTGTTGGGATCTCATGTTTTCAGCATCGATTAGGATTTTTAAAATCTTGTAGTATGGGGCAGGCTTAAAGAAGGTTTTCTTTCAGGTCCTTTTTAGGATTGATGAGATCTCAGACCACTTCTTATTCAGTCCACAACTTCTTAAAGCTAACCTTTTGGGTGGCAAGAGGAACTACTAGACAGGCCTACTGCTCTCCTATTGGCAGCACTTATATGCCTAGATGAAGCACAAGTGAGGAATGACTGTGTGCCAGAAGTCTCGGCATGGAGTTGTTGAGATTCCTAATGATGTTCTTTTTATTCTTTTGATGATGACTGCATTAGTGCTGCTGTCTTGTCATAAGATCACGTGCAGGCTTTAGTACCTTCTATGATCTGTGGTGGTCTGTATTTAATCACTGTGCTGGAAGGCTGTGCACAAAATATTAGCCTCAAGGTGTTTACCACAAAGCAAAAGTTAACACAAGCACACTTAACTTTTAAAATGTTCTGTCAGTACTGCTCAACACCAACATCCAGGATTGTGTAGTAGTTTGGATTCTATTCCAACCAAATTCTTAAGAGCATTATGACTTGATTTTCTTAGTTTTCCATCTGATGCTAAACCTAGACATTCAACATTTCTGGCCTCTTGAATTTCTTTTCTTTTTTCTTACTTTCAATGATGAGAGTGACGGTTCCTAGAGATTGACAGGAGCACACAGTGTAAGCAATGTTCATCTCAGTGTCTTCGCAATCATCATACTCCCAGTCATTGTTCATCCAGTTCGAACAGAATGGATATCCATATTCCTCCTAGTGAAAAGGAGGATGTAAAGCATACACACACAGCTGCTCTCGACCCTTCACAACTTCAAGCTACAGATTAAGCTAAAGACATGACACATGTATATGTATATCAGAACACTCAGCAGACCCCACCCTCACTGATTTCATACACCTGAGACCAAACAAGTAATGCAGCTCCAAAAACAGCCCAAATCCTCTTGCTACTATTGTATCAGCTCTCTGTTTTTAGCTTTCATACAAACAAAGGGTTAAAGCAGCAACATGATTCACACATCACAGCATTCAGCACACCCTCGCTAACCAGATAGAACTGACCACTGACCAAGCATCAGCCAGTAATTCAGTAACGCCAAAACCAGCCAAAACACCTACTATTAGCTCTCTGTTTTGTATCTGCGTGATGTTGTATGGTTTGCTTAGCTCTTGGTTGCTGGTGTTCAGTAGTATGACTGACACCACGTTGGACCCCATTATGCCGAAGAATCCAGGTATCAGGAAATCCGCCATGTTGGTGTAGCTTATTAAGGCCACTGCAGCAAATCCTGAAATATTAAAACATACAGTGCGGCTTAAACCCTCTATCATTATGGCAACAGATAAAGCGAACCCAGTAAAGCATAAAACACAAGCAATTATATAGTACTTCATCCATTTATTGAAAAAAGGGATGCAACATTATATCATGGCTCGACCTGGAGAAGGGCCAAGGCACATGGGGAGCGTTGCAGGAGTAGCGACCAGCAGCTGGTGTTGTGTGTAGGTGTGCGGTGTATGTGAATGTCTTGGATGTCTCGTTTGTTTGTTTGTTTCTTTGAAGTGCCTACAAAGTATCCAGGAAACCCTCACTAGGTGCATCTGACCATAACACTATCCAGCTGGTCCCAGTATATAGGCCGCTTTTAAAGAAAGAGAAAACACAGTCCAAAATGGTCAAAGTTTGGACTGATAAAGCTGTGAAACGCCTGCAGGGCTGTTTTAATAGTACGAATGGGTCAGTTTATACAGATTCTTGTACAGAAATAAATGAGCTGACCGATATTGTATATAGCTATATTTTATTTTGTGAAGATGCTGTTGTGCCTAGGAAGAACTTTAAACTGTATCCAAACAGTAAGCCATGGGTCACAAAGAATATTAAAGAGCTTTTAATTAATAAACATAAAATATTTCAGAATGGTATAGACACAGAGAAACTGGATGTAAAGAGAAGTTAGATTAGAAATCAGGAGAACACAGTTAAAGTATAAGGATACAATTGAAAATGAGCTGAAGAGTAATGATTTAAAAACGGCATGGGATGGCATGAGATCTATGACTGGCTGCAAAGGGAGAGGTAACAGACCCACTAGACTAGAAGGTTTTAGCTGTGATGGGGAACTGGCTGAGGCACTAAATCGTTATTATTTGAGATTTGAATGGCCTCACTCTCCTTTTGGAAAGTGATATATTTTATCATATTTTTAAGTGGTCTGTGGTGCAGGGAAAAATCCCAGCTCTGTGGAATTATTGTTCCTGTGGCTAAATGTATATCTCCTGAGGAGCTGAATGATTTTCGCCCTGTAGCCCTAACATCATTCGTAATGAAGGCATTTGAGAAACTCATTAAAAAGGAACTATTGCGTCTAGTTGAGGAGCATTTGGACCCGGTGTAGTTTGCATATAGGACTAGCAGGGGGGTAGAGGATGCTACTATTACTCTGCTGAATCTCGAAGGTCCAAAGACTCACGCTAGACTCTAGTTTGTGGATTTCTCATCTGCCTTACACAATAAAACCTCAAATTTTAGTAAATAAACTTTTAACACAATTTAATATTGGTTCTGGCCTAGCAGCCTGGATTATGGATTTCTTGGATTTCTGTTTAGACCTCAGCAAGTTAAAGTCAATGCCTTTTTATCTCAGACTCTTCTTTCTTCCACTGTCTCACCACAGGGTTGTGTTTTGTCTCCTCTCTTATATATTCTTTACACGGATGACTGTAGAAGTCAGTACTTGGATACATATATTCTTACATTTGCAGATGAAACAGTGATTGTTAGTCTACTACAGGATGAGACTGAACATGACCCCGTGGTTGAGGACTTTGTTCAGTGTTGTATAAATATGAATTTAAAATTAAACATCACAAAAACAAAGGATGTGAAAATTGACTTTTGTAAAGCGCCCCGGTCTCCATCACCTGTATTGATTGACAGTGCAGGAATTGAATTTGTTGACAGTTATAAATACCTGGGGACAATTATTGATGACAAGCTGACCTTTAATGTGAATACTGACATGGTTTATAAAGAAGGGCAGCAGAGATTGTATCCGTGTGGATAGGAAGATTATGAGCCTTTTCTTATATTGAATCTGTTTTAGCTTTTTCTATGATTGCTTGATTTGGGAACTTAAGTGTTCAAAACAAAAATCGTCTCAATAACATTATTATTAGTTTTCCCAGACCATCCACTTAATTTCAAGTTTCAGCTTCTTCCTTCTGGTCGCAGATTTAGGCTTCCAAGTGGAAAAAAGTGACAGATGGAAGAATTCTTTTTTTGTTTTTTAAAAATAAAAAGAATGGAACTGAACTGAACATAGGCCCATGCAGGCCCTGAGACCCTCATAGACAAAACAGCATGGATGCAACAAGAAACTATTTACATATTTTTGTACAATCAAAAACTAAATTATTAGTATTTATTTTAAATTAAATTATTAGACTTCTGCTGTCCTTTCAGTCCATGAATGTGATTGCTCTATGCTGGAAAAAAACAGTCCTTAAAGTGTTCTTTCTCCTTCCCCTGATTTGTCTCAGCTGGGCTGAATCAAGGGAGAAGCAGCCAGAACTTGTATGTGTAGGGGAGTGGTAACGGTGGCTCCACCTTTCCACTGCCACAATATGTTTCAGTTGGCAAAAGTGTGCACACCTTTGCTTTTTTTAGTAACTGGCTTTACCCCTTGAACGGCAATGAAATCAACCAAATGATTCTTGTAACTGTTGATGAGTCCTGCACAGTGACTGAAGCCCATTGGACCATTCTTTAGTACTTAAAGTGCAATATGTAAGATGTAAGTTTAAAACATTTCACAATTAAGTTATCAATAGAATGTGAAGACATTTTTTGACGTCTATGTATGGTGTTGCAGAAATATCTACTGAAGTTAGCATGATGACCAGCTAGCCCTGGCCTGTCCTGAGGTTTTAGACCTCCATCTGCAACTGCCTATACCAATAACAGCCAAGTCCTTTCTCTGCCCCTAGCGAATGCCTTTAGGCTTACTGCTCGCTACTGTGAATAAATCCACTGCCCAGTGATAAACAGATTTAAGAAGCATCAGAGTTATCAGATTTGGTTCCTCCTTAAACTATTTAACTAAAGTTTCTGCTGTTTGAGTGTTCTTGTAGTTAACCTTTGTATTCAGTTTCTAGATGTCTATTCCTTAATCATGATTATCAAAAAACAAAAAGAAGCAGTTTGTGGACTGGCTGGCAGAAGAGGTGCAACATCACAGACACTGACCCTATGTACACCTGGTCCCTTTATGCATCATAAATATCAGGGCTATATCAGCATAAGGCCAAGCCATATGTCACGGTATGGCTCTGTGGGGAGGACCCCGGATAGTCGGGATTTAAAGAGGTTTAATGTCTGAGCTTTAAACTATTGCAATGGGTGAAGCTCTCTCTCCTTGAATTGAGAGGAGACGGAATGGTGGAGATTATGCTTGTGCACAGTGGAGATCAAACCCCTGACTTGGGAGAAATCTGTGCTCTACCACTGCGCTACCCAGGAGGACGGGTAACAAACTGAATTACACCCTCACAAAAAAGGATAAAAATAAAAGGTGTGAAAATGACAAACAAAGGAGACACCATGTAGGTATGACTCAAACAAAGGAGGGTATTTATACAAAAGAAAAGCAATTCTCTTAAAATAACAAAGCTCAAAGTTTTATTTTATTTTATTGATTTATTTTTCCACTCCAGCTCGGAAATTAATTCTCTTTCCTTGCTTTCTTTCTTTGCGTCTGTCTCCTTTTCCCTTTCAACTGTTTCAATCTGTTCTTTAAAGGTGGTGTTCTCTTTTTCTCTTTCTTTTAAGCTCCATTCAGCTTTGCTTTGTTTGTTTTCTCTTCTCCTTTCTTAGACATCTACCATACCGTTCGCTCCTCTAAATGGTGTGACAAAGAGTGCTTTTTGGCACTTTCTTAAATAGAGCACCCTGCAGGGGTGTAAAAAAAAAAGTAGATTGGCATATTCTCCTGGTTTTTGTCCTTGTTGTTCTTGTTGTCTTGGACAACTCTGTCTGCTTATTCTTTGACCTTTGCCTTTCCCAATGGCCATTTATATTTTGAAAATAAAGCACCCATCACGCACACCTACCTCCACCTCACCTATGTCATGGTAGCACCGTATTCTAAAACATGTTTAAAATGTTCCTGACTTAACACAAAAATAAAAAATCAGCTCACAGTTCAAGTATTGGTATTACNAAGTCAGGCAGGAGAACTAGCTTCACGGTTTAGGTGTAAATATACCATTTTTTTCACTACCATTCAATTTTTGAGACTGTTGTAAACTTATTTTAAGATTATTTGACTTATTTTTAGACAGAGATATTTCTGTAAGATAAAATCCCTCAGTATATAGGCAGATAATCTGGCCTGTTTCAAGCAAATTTCTTATATATAGTAAGGGAACTTGGCAAAAATGAATGCAAAAATATCTGGAAATAAGAGAAATAATCTTAGAGTTTACAATAATCTCAAAATCCTAAGTTTAAGAAATATCAAATAGATATAATATAATTTTACTTGCCAAGATGTCATGTTTACAGTTTGTAAGGATCCCTTACTATAAATT
>CM067476.1:39225208-39242334 GCA_034552555.1 Semaprochilodus insignis
TGCTCCTGTCAATCCCCAGGAACTGTCGCTCTCATCATTGAAGGTAATAAAAAAAGAAAAGAAAGTCAAGAGGTCAGAAATGCTGAATGTCTAGGTTTACCATCAGATGGAAAACTAAGTAAATCAAGTCCTATTGCTCTTAAGCATTTGGTTGGAATAGAATCCTTAGGCCTGTGGAAATCCACCAACAGCTCTTTGGTTCTGCCCGTGAAAATCTGGCAGAAGTTCTGCTGGCACCAGTCCACAAAGTTCTTTCTAACTTCTCTGTACTCCCTTTCATTGCCACCTGACAGGTTGTAGTGTTGTGGTTGAAGTCTGCAGTGTAGAGAGTGAAGAGGAATGGGGCCAGGACTGTTCCCTGTGGTACCCCCATGCTGCAGAGTATTGTGTCTGACACACAGCCCTTAACTTGCACATAATGTGGCCTGTTTGTGAGATAGTCCATAATCCAAGTGATGAGATGGTGATCCACCCCTGCGCTCTCCAGCTTGCTCCCCAGTAGAGAGTAAAACCACTAGATAGATCAAAGAACATAAGGATCTGTGGTGAAGGTTAATAATGGGCTGGTAAGCGAATTGCAGAGGATTCATAGCTCATCCCACCAGTGAATGAAGATGAGGTGAGAACAAGTCTTTCCAAAGCCTTCGATATATGAGAGGTCACTGCCACTGGTCTGTAGCTATTAAGGTCACTGGGGTGTTTGGAATGGGTACTACACATGATGTGTTCCAGAGCACCGGCACTCTCTCCTGTTTCAGGCTTAGACTGAAAATGTCCTTTACTATCCCACACAGCTGGTCTGCGCAGTATCTCAGGCGTCCAGGATTGAAGTTGTCTGGACCTACTTTTCTCCTCACCTTCATCTTACCCCTCCTTACTTGTTCTCTAGTGAAGGACAGAGGAGAGCAGGGCTAAGTGGTGGGGCAAGTTCCAGATCAAATCTGTTGAAGAAGGCATTTAGGTAATTTGCCCATTGTGTGTCTAACTCAGGCTGCCTGTTGGATTCTTTAACTCCTGAGATTTTCCTTTTTATTTCCTTCTGTATCCTCCTCATTTCCTGATCTAAACGCCACCGCCTTCTCTTCAGGTCTGAGGTAACCCAGGGTTTGTTATTGGAAAAAACACTGTACTGTCTTGGTGGGCACGGTGTTCTGCACACAGAAGTTTATGTAGTCTGTGATGCAGTTTGTGAGGCTGTCAACATCCTCACTGTGTGATTCGCAGATAACATGCGAGAATTCCCTCAGTAAATGGTATGGCCTCATGCTAACAGCTAACAGTTCAATATCCATACAGCATATTTGCTATTTGATAGTGATGTCTCCTGAGTTGCACCATCTATCATCATTAATAAACACCTATTTGAAAATAAATCTTCATACTAAATCTTCATGCTAAATTTCCTTCGGGATCAATAAAGTATCTATCTATCTATCTATCTATCTATCTATCTATCTATCTAGATTTTTGATAGTTTGGATAGCGATAAACCACATGAAATCCAATCGGATCCAAACCACATTTGAAATGCAATTCCAATCCGATTTTTACAGATGCGTCTATCTGGATGATTGGTAATGTCTGGAAACACAAATCATGATCTGATCACTTACAGAAAACATTACAGATAGTCGTCTCTTATCAAAGAGTCTGTAAACAAGATAATGTCCAAGATGGTGGAGATGGTGAAAGGTGAGCTACAATTCTACAGGTGGTCTGCATGGTTGCATGGTTTTCTAGGCTTTATAAAAAAGGAGCAGTTGAGGTCTCACTAGTCTAGAGGTCTTGGCTCATGTGAATTAATCACTGATAGTAATCAGTCTGTAAAAATGGATTCTCTCTCTCTTCACAGGTCCAACACTACTAAGTGATTGCAAGGTATGTATGAAGTATTGTTCAGGAAGAGATAATGTGACCTAACTCTCCATCTACAACAGTTCTGACCACACAGTCTGACAGGCTGAAAAGCGTTCTGCCAGCGTTGTTCTATCCCCATCTTTCCACTGACCACCAGTTACTGAGCAAAAACAAGTGGCCACTTTAAGCTATAAGTTACTAGAAACACTCTTTGGTTTAGGGACGGGACCTATTGCCTATATTAAAAACATACATGTGAAACATTCTTCAGGTTTTTGTTTCTTTGTATTCTATTGTGAAAGAATTTTTAGAATTCCGCCTTTTGCCCAGAGAGCACTGGGATAGGCTTCAGCACCCAGAAGGACAAAGTGTCTTAGAACATGAATGAATTAACTTAGTCTTAGTCTTACAGTTAGGACTAGACTAAGTCAGTAAATCCTAATTCTAATCTGGTCAGTAGTAGTTCCTCTTATGGTTTAATAATAGTCTATTCCTTAATTTGGAAATAAGGGTTTAATGAAAGTTAAATCTTTATGTTTTTATGAAAGGTAAACAGTTGCATCCTTTTAAGAGATAGTGTCAATGGAAGGGTTGGAAGTAATGGTGGTTTGCAGAGCTGTGATGTGGTGTTAACTGAAAATTGTCACTGTCCAAAGAAAAACACATATCTCCATTTTTGCTGATTTTTACTTTTGTGCATCATTTGAACACAGCAGCAGGAATTTTCATGATGAATGGAACAACAGAAATGGGCACTTGGGAAAACAGTTTGGTTCCATTAAAGTTTTTAAGCTTTTATTTTGAATGTACAAGCCAAACTATTTATTTAAACTGTTTAAAAATTAACGACAGTATGGAAAACAGTGACATTATGGCTGCAATGATCTACTCACCTTGGGCAAAATGCCTGTCAAATTACAACCATGATGATATTTGCAATGACACACTTCATCTCACATTCTGTCATGTAAGAATGATTGGAAGTCACAGTTCTTTGTGTAAAGAAGCTGTTTTTAAAGGGACTCTCCTTTCTAGGTTTATTGCTCTGCAGAATGTGCAGGGGGACTTCCGAGCCTGATTTTGAACAGCCCAGCTCCAGTGACGCCAGAGAATGTGAGGAACCCTGGGCTAATACCTGAATGTTTAGTGAATGCATGTTGGGCAACTTGGCGTTGTGCTTGGCTGTGTGGTAATGGATACCTCTCTTTTGATTGATCAGGTTGTGGAGCATTTAAAGGTGCTAATTAACTGCATGGAAGCTTTTAAGGGTTATACTACTGATGAATATGAACTGAGTGAGTATGGAAACTCTGTACTGGAAGCCACTGAGAAACTGGTGGCTGGACTGGTGATAAACACAGATACCTACTACTCCACCAACATCTCTCTTAAGACATTAGGTAAATAAGATTCAAAATATATTAGCTTATAAACTATAACTGCTGCAGACATATTCTTTATTTCAAACTCATATTCTTCAATTCACATTCTTTATTTTAAAAGTTTTATTAAAAATGACAGGGGTAAATTTCATCCCTTTTAGTACAAATTTATACTAAGGGATCCTTACACACTGCAAACGTGATAAAAAAATTCTCATGTCTAATTGATATGTCTTAAACTTCTGATTTTGAGATTGTTTATTTCTCTTATTTCCAGGTATTATTGCACTTGTTTTATGCAGGTTTAGTAAGCCAAATTCCCTGACTATATATAAGAAATTTGCTTGAAACAGGCCAGATTATCCGCTGATATAGTGAGACATTTTACAAAAATATCTGAAAATAAGTCAAATCTCAGAAATTGAATGGCAGTGAAAATACGGTATATTTAAAACAAAACAGTGAAGCTAGTTCTCCTGCCTGACTTCTGTTTTTTTTTTTTTTTTTTTTTCTATCCATCAGAGATTCGGCTGTTCGTGGTTGGACCACACGCCTCTTTGACAAATACCATTCGACTCAACACAAGCAAGGCTTACTTGGATATCGACCTCATTGAGATTTCAAGGAACAACAAGGGTAAGGTGGAACATTTGCTTAATTATTCTGACATATAAAGCATACAAATGATCTGGCTTTCAAAAAGTAATGCCAATACTTGAATTGTGAGCTGATTTTTTATTTTTATGTTGA
The DNA here is from genome assembly GCA_034552555.1 of Semaprochilodus insignis. Lineage (NCBI taxonomy): Eukaryota > Metazoa > Chordata > Actinopteri > Characiformes > Prochilodontidae > Semaprochilodus > Semaprochilodus insignis. Next base: position 39,229,198 of record CM067476.1, read on the forward strand.
GTCAGGAACATTTTAGTAACGTTTTTAGAATATGGTGCTACCATGACAAAGGTGAGGTGGGGGTAGGTGTGCGTGATGTGTGCTTTATTTTCAAAATACAAATGGCCATTAGGAAAGGCAAATGTCACGAGCATAAGCAGACAGAGTTGTCCAAGACATGAATAAACAACAACAAACAACAAGGATAAAAAACATTAGCATATGCCAATCTGCTTTTTTTTACATGGCAAGCAATTATCAACTGTTTATTTGTTCATTCTTTATGGTCTGCAGCTTGTTTGCACCATAGTGTCTATCCATATTGCTATTAAGCATTTTTTTCAGCCAGTCCCCAAGCATGTGCGTCCTCTATAAAGGTTTACCTTGAGGATGAGTTTGGGTTGTATTGGGAGGACTATAGTTGATGAATGTGTCTTGTTTTCACCCTAATGGTTACTAATGTATCTCAGACCACCTCCTGAATTTATCCGGTTTTAATCTTTAATCTTTAAATGTGTCTTGGGGTGTACACAGCTGAATTTGTGTACGGCTTGGCCATATCCTGATATAGCCCTGATACTAATGATGCATGAAGTGACCAGGTGTAAATGGGGTCAATGTTTGTATAAATATTGTATAAATGTCTGTAATGCTGCACCTCTTCCGCCAGCCAGTCCACAAACTGCTTCATTTTGGTTTTTGTTCCAGTACTGTTTGGGGTCATCCCACACAAGCTATATCCCATCAGTTATATAGTAGTGTAGAGGGTTGATGGCAACTTCACTGAATAATTACTTTGCATATAAGTTTTAATCAAAGGGATCGACTTTAGTCATTACCCACGCACACACAAGGGATGACCAACAAATCAGCTTATTTATTTACTAAAGATTAGATGATAATCATGATTAAGGAACAGACATCTAGGGATAACAAGGGCTAACTATAGGAACACTCAAACAGCATAAACTGTAGTTAAATGGTTTTAAGGAGAAATCCAATCTGATAACGAGTGTGCCACATCATCTAATGCATAAAAGAAAAATGGAAATCTATGCTATGTGGTTACAGCGTAATGCTCTTGAGCTAAATATTGATAGGCTTACTTTTGATTGGTGGATCTCCTTGGTGAAATGGCAGACAGTGTTGGATTCCCCAAAAGTTAATGTAACTATTAATCACTAACAAGGGTCTAAAGCACTACAGTCTTGAGAAATCCATAATAAGGTGTTCTACTACAATATTAATAATAAAAAACGTAGTGGGGTGGGGGATAGAGATCCCCCATAAATCTGTATAAATGGGGCCACCTTTGTAGCATCCTAAAGCCCTAAAGGCTGGAGCGTTCAAGTCAGGGTTGAATAATAAACAACCAATTTTTGGGACTGTCTGTTTGTCAAATATGATTTAAACCAACCTAAAACTGTGCCTGGAAAGCCAATCCAGTATTTGAAATGGTGGATAGTGACCTAGTGTCATCTACAGTATCAAAGGCTGCACCAAGATCCAGTAAGACCAGCACAGAAGAATTTTGTACATCAGCAGGGAGATCACTGACAATATGAACCAATGCTGTCTCAGTGTTATGATTAGAACAAAAATCTGACTGCAATTTTTTTTATAACTTGTTACCATCATTTTTGGCATTCAGTGTTAAATTGATCTTACGCTTGCTGAAGAAAGCATGCTAACTTGTTTAGGACTCAATGATTGGGACTTCAGTGACTCAGGTATTGAATCAGGACTAACATCTGTTATAACAGATGAATTAATTAGTTATGAACATAATCTATAAGTGCAACCCTAGTTTAATGTACTTTGGTAAACAGTAGGTTGATGTATACACAGCACTGTTTTTTTGAGCTATGCACAAATATCAAAGATGGCAAAACTAACTCGACTCAGTATTTGTGTTGTACTACCCTGCACATGTATGAGTTATGTGCAGGTGGCCTAAATAATTATTTTGTGTAGAGGTGATCAGATCTTCATTTAAATCAAGCATAAAAAAAGCAGTTTGTAAGATGATGCAACTTGTCTAATGCATACTCCCAAAAAATAGGAGGCAACATGTCACCAGATAGTTGTGATGTCCACTCCGGCATAAAAAACAAGGAAATGCACAGTGCCTCCTCCTCAGTGATCCCATTAACAGCTGTCTACTTACCAGTCTAGAAGCATCAATGTGTGTTCTTCAATCTTCATCCCTTTACTCTCCAAGAACTACAAGCACTAATGTTAACTCTTGTTCTGCTTCTAGTTATATCAATTCTTTTATTTGCTGCTGAACGTGGTTTCTTGCTGAGAACAGGAGATAGCTTCAGCCATCATTGCGTTTACTCATCCTTTCAATGGCTACCTGCCCTTAAGCGATCTAACCGGGAGCAGCAGCATAATGGGGTCCGATGTGGTGTCAGTCACGCTACTGAACACCAGCAACCAAGAGCTAAGCAAACCATTCAACATCACGCTGATACAAAGCAGAGAGCTAACAGTAGGTGTTTTGGCTGGTTTTGGAGTTACTGAATTACTGGCTGATGCCAGTCAGTGGTCAGTGGTCAGTTCTATCACTCTGGTTAGAGGGCTTGCTGCATGCTGTCATGTATGAATCATGTTGCTGTTATATCCCTTTGTTTGTATGAAAGCTAAAAACAGAGAGCTAACACAATAGCAACAAGTGGTTTTTGGAGCTAAGTTACTGGTGTTTGGTCTCACGTGGATGAAATCAGTGAGGGCTGGGTCTGTTGGGTGTTCTGTAATATGTGACCTGTCTGTGGCTTAAATGTTCTGAAGTTGTGAAGAGTAGCGGGCAGCTGTGTATGTATGCTTTTCATCATTCTTTTCTCCAGGAGGCTGAAGGAAATCCATTCTGTTTGAACTGGAAGAAGAATGACTGGGAGTACGATGATTGCAAAGACATTGAGATGGACACGGATTACACTGTGTGCTCCTGTCAATCCCCAGGAACTGTCGCTCTCATCATTGAAGGTAAGAAAAAAGAAAAGAAATTCAAGAGGTCAGAAATGCTGAATGTCTAGGTTTAGCATCAGTTGGACAATTGAGAAAATCAAGTCATATTGATCATATCATAGAATCCAAACTACTACACAATCCTGGATGTTAGTGTTGAGCAGTACTGACAGAACTTCTAAAACTTAAGCGTGCTTGTGTTAACTTTTGCTTTGTGGTAAACACCTTGAGGCTAATATTATGTGCACAGACAGTCTTCCAGCACAGTGATTAAATACAGAGCACCACAGATCATAGAAGGTACTAAAGCCTGCACGTGATCTTGTGACAAGACAGCAGCACTAATGCACTCATCATCAAAATAATAAAAACAGAACACCATTAGAACCTCTACAAGTCCATGCCAAGACATCTGGCATTCTGTGTTAGCCAACATGGCGGCCCAAAGCCATACTGAGAGACACTACTTCTGTATGTGTAACTCAGTAAATATTGCCCATATCAGTCTAACCTTAGCATCATTTATTATTGCTGGTAACCTTTATCTTCCTTCCCAATAGTACTGCAATCCACACTTCCTTCTGGGTGCAGCTATTCTTTTGATGATTGAGTGTATTAAAGCATAAGACAAGGCAGCCAGTGTAATGGCTGATACTATGCAGGCATGCAGTGCTGAGTAGCTGCTTTCATACTGAATTAATGAAAATCCACTGCTTCAAATACATTATTTTAAATGCAGAAGTGGCTTTGATGAGCACAGGAAAAACAGAATCCACCACGGCAAAAACACAGAGTCATTTCTCACTTGTGCTTCATCCAGTCATATAAGTGCTGCCAAAAGGAGAGCAGTAGGCCTGTCTGGTAGTTCTTCTTGCCACCCAAAAGCTTAGCTTTAAGAAGTTGTGATCTGAATAATAAGTGGCCTGAGATCTCATCAATCCTAAAAAGTACCTGAAAAAAAACCTTCTTTAAGCCTGCCCCATACTACAAGATTTTAAAAATCCTATTCGATGTTGAAAACATGAGACCCCCACAAATAATGACCATTTTTACATATTTTTCTGTCCATGATCATTGCTATTCTTCCCCATCCTACATGAACGAAACACCACACACTTTCAGATAAGTACACCCAACTGAGAGCTCTGATTCTGAACACGCTGGGGGAATTTCTTGCAAAGTCCTACATCGCAAGAGCAAGCTTTTCTCTTCACATACTAGATGTAAACAAAAATGGCGGATGACAGCAAAGCCATTGCTATGCCAGCGTTGAAAGCCTTCTGCTCCAAACAAACCAAAAAAAAAGAAAAGGACTTGGATGAGGCTCAAAGCACACATTAGAAAGGCACTCATGCTGCTGCACAGCTCCAGCTACAGAGTCATTTATTCCACCCTACAGGATACAGAGTCATCCACCCCGCACTACAGGATACAGAGTCATCCACCCCACACTACAGGATACAGAGTCATCCACCGCGCACTACAAGATACAGAGTCATCCATTCCACCCTACAGGATACAGAGTCATCCATTCCACCCTACAGGATACAGAGTCATCCACCGCACACTACAGGATACAGTCTCATCCATTCCACCCTACAGGATACAGAGTCATCCACCCCACACTACAGGATACAAAGTCATCCACCCCACACTACAGGATACAGAGTCATCCACCCCACACTACAGGATACAGTCTCATCCACCCCACCCTACAGGATACAAAGTCATCCACCCCACACTACAAGATATTGAGTCATCCATTCCACCCTACAGGATACTGAGTCTTCCACCCCACACTACAGGGTACAGTCTCATCCATTCCACCCTACAGGATACAGAGTCATCCACCCCACACTACAGGATATTGAGTCATCCATTCCACCCTACAGGATACTGAGTCTTCCACCCCACACTACAGGATACAGAGTCCACCGTTCCACCCTACAGGATACAGTATTGTCCAACCTGCACTACAGGACACTGAGTCGTCCACCTTACCCTACAGGATACTGAGTCGTCCACCCCACACGACAGGATATCGAGTCATCCACCCCACCCTACAGGATACTGAGTCATGCACCCACACCCATGCACCCCATCCCTGGATGACTCCTGTATCCTATCATAGAAGGAAGTTGACTTATGCAGCCTTCTGAATGAGACAGCCTTTGTCTCAGAAGAGCCTAGAAATGCTGCCTACCAGAGCACCTGCCTCCCAGATGTACCACTCTAAAAGTTTCACTCATACTGCAATAATATATACGTCATTGAGCATGTCTGTATGCATTGAAGTGTTTACTAATACATGTAAATAGTTACACTCAGCCATGTAATATTAAACACGCACAAATCTGTTTTTTGTGCATATGAACCCATCTACCTATTTGAAATCCACTCTATCTATTATTAGACATTTGTCACTATATCTTGTAGTTTAATGGATAAATTGGCATATACTGACTACAATGTGTTTGATTCTGCAGATGACACTGTTTACTATGTGGCCATGCCAGTGGGGCTTATATTCCTAAGCTTGACTTTGTTGATCTTTGTTCTTTGTCGACGACAACTGACTGTGAACAACATGACTCTGGTCAACCTCTGCACAAGTCTGCTGCTGACTCAAGTCCTAGTTCTAATTAAAGAAGGACTGGACGCTTCCATAAGTGGTAAGGTGAGTGATGTTGCCTACATCATACCCTTGGTATCAGATGACTTGAGCTCTGCAATAATATTGGTGGCAGGAAATTTTACCTTTGGAATTGAACAAAAATGGTACACTAATCTTACGGCTCTCACTGCACACAATTCACCTGTACAACCAGTTACAGCAAGTACTCCAATAAGTACTCCTTATTGATACCTGAATAATGTCTCACAGCATGTCTATGAATTTTGTGCTCTAACGAAACAGTGCCATGTAGCATTCTTGTCCACTTCACATTTTGTCAGGTGATTTGGAGATGCTAAACTGCCACTAGGTGTGAGTGTGTGTGTGTGCGTATGAATGCGTATGTCTGTGTGTCTGCCCTGTGACAGACTGGTGGCCTTTCCAGTGTGTTTCCTGCCTTCCACCCAATGAGTGCTGGGATGGGTTCATGCATCCACTGCAGTCAAGAAGCTCAAGTGGCTTAGACAATTGAATGTCAAGCTTGGTTATTAAGCCAATGGATGTATAAATGCAATCACTAAATAAGAACTGCATAAATGCCTATGCTACAAAGACATTATGTGCCATTTCTTTACTCTGTGACAAAACACTGTCGATCCAGGCCAGGAATGGCTGGTGTTAAACCTGCATCCACATGTATGTAGTGCTCTCTGGGAAACTGCCTCAATCCTTTGAATACTGAGCACTTTTGAGTTGTGAGCTGCTTTTTGTGACTGAACCTTTTGCACTCAGTGACTCTATTCTCTTTACCTGGTGCACTTGCTTGCATGCTGTCCTCTTAGGATTGTGGATGAGTGCTTTGTCATGCTAAAAGGCAGAATTTTTTTACCAGCTTTGCCTGTATTGCACTTGAGTCTAGATATGCCCTCTGGTTTCAGTTTAACCAAGTGCAACCAGCATCAGTGATGTAGGCTCCAGCCATGTTTGTCCTATCAGAGGATATTGGCATCAACTATCTGATTAATATTTGGTCAATATTTGTCAAAAAGGTTCCAATGAACAGCGTACATATACCTGCGTATTTCTTTTGGACTGGGTTCTTATCTGTTTTACACACATATTGGCATAGCGGTTCTGTTATTCACCTGTTTGATTTATTTTATTATCTATCTATCTCTCTGTCTCTCTCTCAGGCGTGTGCAGTGCTGGCAGGGTTTCTACAGTTCTTTTTCCTCACCTCTTTTGTATGGATGCTCATCGACCCCGTTATGCTCTTCATCTCTGCTAAAAACTTAACCAAGATCCGATCCAATCACAGGGAAGTGCTTAACTGGAAATATCTGATTGTGATCGGATACATAACTGGCCTAGTTGTGGTGGGTGTGTCTGCTGCAGTGGAGCCTGATGGATATGATGAGCGGTAAGTTTGGGGGAGTGGGTGGGGTTCCCTCAGGACAGAGGTGTACCATTAGCTCAAATGGTACATTTTTATTGGTCTACATTTAGACCAGAATGTGAAGATAAGGTGAATCTTTATGGATTGTGGATGGAACCCAGTGAGGAGTCATAATGAATCCCCATCCTCTTGGTTGTCTGAAACAAGAAGAGAACCCAATCTGTGCTGCTTCTTTTTCTGCTGCATAATTTTAACAATTCACAAATACAGAGCAATGAGTGAATATGTTTGTCACCCATCTGTTATGAAACTGCAAACTGATTGTATATGACCATGTAAGGAAGCAATATAGAATCCAGGTTTTTCTATAACTGATAAATTTAAATGTAATGTTGAAAAGCATATGAAGTAGGTCTGTTAGGGTGAAACAGTTGGTATAAGGCTTAAAATTATATTTCCATAATAGTATATTACTTGTGTGTCTTTCCTCAGATGCTGGCTTGACATGGACAAGAGCATTCAATGGAGTTTTTTCGGTCCTGTTTATTTCATTCTTGCAGTAAGTACTGCATAACAAATGAAGCGAGTGGATGTAAGCGTGGGTTGCAAACACAAGGATCATTTCATTTCTAAGAACAGTTTAATTCAGTTTAATTCTTTTTTTTTTAACCTTGCAGTTGAACATGATCCTCTTCGTTGCCATCTGCATCATCATCGCTTTCACTCTGAAAGGCCTGAACAGTGAAATCTTGCAGAGGACAGAAACTCAAGCTGATAAGAAACTCATTATAAGCATCTTGGTTAAAACCGTGGCCCAGTTTTTCATCCTCGGTTGCCCCTGGATAGTGGGTTTTATCATCAGCAAAAAGATGGAGTACTTCAGTATTGTGATCCTCATCTGTCTGCAGAGCGTCTTCATATTCCTGGTCCACTGCATCCTCAATCAAGAGGTCAGCCACCACAGCCATTTTCAGATACGGGCTATAGCTTGGGCGAGGGTTCTGTGGCCAAACTTTAAAATTTCACACGTTTGGACCTGGTTCATCACTTTCATCATCAATCATTTCTTTCTTATGCATTGCATTTCTGTAGAAAGGCAAATGTTTTAAAAATTACTCATTAAAAAACAAGCCTGACCAGTGCCTGATGTGTACAATAACAGTCAAAAGTTCGGACACTGCTACTCAAAGAAGGTCCTCCTTATGTTTACCTTAATGCTTTACTTTGGAATAAAAGTGAGACATCAAACTATAAAATAGCACCGTAACATCCTCCATAATGGAGCTTTACAGGAGGAAAACAGCTTTCTAAGCTTGCAATGAAGATGGTATAACAAGATTGTTTTCTAAGCAGTTTTGGAGCAATTCTATTGGTCTGTCCATCATGAATATTCACTAAACTGAAAGGAGAACTAGAGCTTTTAGACTGTGCAGAAAAAGAAATCAAAGTTTTTACACCACTAAATATATATTAGAGGTGGATATAGATAGATAGATAGATAGATAGATAGATAGATACTTTATTGATCCCAGAGGGAAATTCTAGACAGGAAGCTGCTGCGTTGAGGCACGCGCTGCCATCATTACAAGAAAGGATACAAGGGGGGAAGAAGAGGGGAAAAAAAGCACACGCCCAGACTGTGCCCTAGAGGGCACAGTATGGGAACATCAAAAAAACCTCAGCACACAAGCATATACATAACACCAAGCATTGAAGGCGTGGGAAAGGGTACGGGAGAGTGGGGGGGCCGGAAAGTCTCACTGCCTGGCAACAATCAGTTTGCCATGAAGACACCCTAAACAGTTCCCAGTCAGAGACACATCCAGCGAATTAGGTAAAACAGGGAGAGATTCAAGTCACAGTGTTCTTTGGAGGAATGTTCCCTATCATCCACAAGGCCGAGTGCTGATAAGGCGGGAGCCGAAAGCAGATTAAACTGGTTGTTTGAGCGAGTGACCGCTTACAGTTTAGCGCGATCCCTCTCTATTGTCCATCACGGTCTCAATTTTCTCCACAATCCCTCGCAAAGCCGTTTGCTTCTCCGAGATGTTCTCCATGATGCGGCTAGAAGTCACAGTCTGAGTGCCGACAGCTCTGCCCACCGCGTCGATCATGTCGGGCAGCTTTTGGGGGCCCTTAACAGCTGTCCCAACACCTTTAATTTCCTGATACACCAGGGCAATGCATAATCCAATCAGCAAAAACCCGGCGATCGTTGTTCCAAAAAGGTAGACGTCTTCAATGTCCTCCACGGAAAGAGTCGCTAGACACACGATCCGCCACCTCCCCCACGCGTCCTCTGTGTAGCCAGCCGCAAACGTTCCATCAGGACAAACAGGTTCCCCCGAACCCAGGCTTCTCGTCGAGAAGATGGTGTCAATTGCATTGAGAGACCATTTAATCAAATCCATTTCTTTTGGTTGAAGAGCAGTGTGAAGAGAGTCTCTAGGAAATAGCAATGCCAGACGAGACAGAAGAAGCCAAGCAGGGATGATAAGGGAAGGAGAGGGAGAGAAGAAAATGCGACCGCCTCCAACGAGAGCAAGGAGAAGAGAATACTGTATATGGAGAAATATAATACTGTGGTACATCAAGAGTATATGTGGTATATCAGGATATGTACTGTTTCAGACTCTCATCAGTTGGAGCTGTTAAGTGTAAGAGTGTAGAGGCTTTAAGATCACCAACCACATCCATTTAGTTGGGCGTGTCTGAACTTTTGACTGGTACTGTATGTGAAATTACCCCACAGTTTGAAAGACGATCCTTTGCTAAAAGTGCTTACTGCTTTAGCTGCGGCAAAAAAGTTAGATTCTATTCTCAGTCCTCGAGTGCTTTCTATTTGTTTTTACTCATTTTGTTTCCATGTGGATTCATTCACAGTCAGCCAAAAAAAAGGGAGGGTTGACTGACCAGCACTTACCAGTGGCCTGATAGTGTCCGACAGTAGGCTTGGTGTGTCCTGGGTTAAGACTGTTTATCAGAACTCTAACAAAATAACTTACAAAATAACAAAATTATAAGCAGTGTTTTTACTTTTTTCCTCATAGTTTTTTTTCTGGTTTTGTTTATGGCCAACTAAGTGATTAATGCTAAATTCTTGAAAGTTTTGTTGATGTGTAAGTTCTAACCTTAAGCTAGACACACATTTTATTATTTATTTAAAACTAAATCTGGGCGAGGATGTCCCAAAACAGCACAACATGAACCAGCAACCCTGCTCCCTCCCAAAAGCTGTTAGACCTGTTCACAAGACCAGGAGTTAAAACTGAACATTTATCTTTTCTGTTTCTAAAACAAAATGACTAATTTATGGATATGGACAGGGCCTTCTGTTCATAATTAGGGAATAATTAATAAATCCTGGTCTTAGTGACTATGTTCAGATGCATTATTATTTAAAATGTTCTCATGATTTTTTTTTATATATATCCAGGTGCGACAACAGTGCATCAAGAGGCTAAGACAATTCTGCCCATGCAAAAGGCTCACCACAGTTAGCGAAGCCCAGGTGACGGAAGGAGAAGCGCCAAATCCAGCTTCTAATTAAAGTCAGCATTACAAAAGCGATATCATATTATTAAATAAAATAAAATATAGAGCAGGAGTACACAACTCTGGTTCTGGAGGGCCAGTGTCCAGCACAGTTTGGGAATTACCTGCTCAAGCACACCTGATTACAGTCATTTGTTATTTGCCAGCTATAGTGGGTGTGTTTCCGCAGGGGGACTGGAGTTGTGCATCCCTGATATACAGGGTTTGCATGTGGATGTAATTTCTTTCTCCCATGTAGCTAATAAAGAAACTATTTATGCAAGTGAGGTTACAACAAATACAATATTTGCATAATTACGTTTTCTATTATCTTCAATTGTTTAATTAAACAAAATAATTCTCTGAAAAACTGGTCTTTACTGCCTTTTTACGCTACTCTAAGGCTGAAGAATCACCCTGTTATTGACCACACAATGCATTCCTAAAGGTCACAAATTATGTAAAACTGAATTCACATGTTTCTACATTAAAGAGTGTGTTTATCTGACCATAGAATGCAGTTCCAGTCGAAACATTCAGTTTCATCAAGTTTTTCCAAGTCAAATGATGTTTATGCAATACATGCAAAGTCACAATCAAGAGCAAAGATGAAAGACATAAAATGATTTTCATCATATTTAAGAGTCCTGTTAAAGAAATTACATCAAATTCAAATTCACTTACACGCTTTACCGTTATTTGGGGTATAAAGGAGTTAAAGACTGCTTACTTACTAAGTTTACTAACTTTAGATGTGTACGATTTTGATCACTGCTTGCATGTTTGATTCTCAGATCATTTGGTTCCTTCACTCAAGATCTAGTTTCAATATGAAAAACTTGGAGACTTAAAGCTGGATTGAATTTTTTCATTTAAGAAATCATTTGCCTGTGAAAAGTATGGCAGCATTTCCTGGACTTTATTCAAATTCAAATAAAAAGTAGGCAGGACGTCGGAAGTGCCGCAGTGTTTCAGACACAACTAGATGCTTTACAATATGAAAGTGTAAATACACAATTTGCATATAAATTTTATTTGCATTTTAAAATAAATAAAATAAATAAAATACATTTGCATTTTAATTTGAACGAAATCAAGAAGATGCCACAATAGAAAAGACTTTTACACCAAGACAAATGTCAGTCACAAAACAGAAACAGTGCGTGTTGCGTGTTCCATATAGTTTTGTACACACTCAATTACAAAATTGTCAGTGATACTTAATGATTATGTTCAGATGTGATTTTTCACCATGAATAAAGTTTAAATGCCCTTATATGGCGGGAGCTTCTGTTTTTTTCCCCCCAAGTGACTGGTGGAGAGAGATAGGAAATACACATAAGTGGCTGATATTGAGGGATGGTCAATGTTAGGGGGTTTTGCGGTACTGAGGAAAAAAGGAATTTCTTTAACAGAAGGTTAGAGATGGATGTATGATTATGGCTACAGTACAGACACAACACAATCACAATGCGCTCTCATCATGGTCATTGTTTGGTGTAAGGTGTTTAGCTGTCTTGACTTTTTTTCTAATATTACTACACACAATGCAGAACCATAAACAGGGATAGATTCTAATACAATCAACCGTGTTTAATACCACCACAAGTGTTTGTTCTTGGTTCATGTAAATAGTGACTACTGTAATACTGTAAACTTGAAGCACCAAGCATATGGAGTGCTGACCAGTAATTCGAATTCATGTTGGCGGTATTCCAACTATTTTACAACTACTTGACCGTATAAAGCAAGTCTCACAGCCTCACCTGTACATTCATATATGGTGGTTACACTCAGCAAAATCCTCTCCCCAGTCTTTGCAAAATCATAGTCTGTGACTAAAAACTTCAGATGTCTTTAGATTTGAGAGGGTCTTTCAAAGTCTTTTCAGGGTCTTTCAAAGTCTTTGAGTTTATGGTTAGCATTAGTCTTGAAGAGCACTTCAATATTTAGATCAAGACTCTGTCTCGATTTCTTCTGGATAGACTCTGTCTTAATTTGACCTCAACTAGTCAGGGTCTTGCTTTTGTCTTAGACATGACGAAAGTGGTCTTGACTACAGCAATATCTTTAATTGCTAAAAACTAAAAATTACGGTTAGGATTCTTCAGTAAAGGTCTGATTACTGCTATACTCAGTGTGTCTGGAAAAGAGCTTGCTTCCAAAGCACAGTCCACAATGTCTAATCTACTTAGACCCAGGCTAAAGGCCGATTAATAACTGATAGGAAAACTGAATTTGTAAGGAGCGTGTAGTACCAATGTCTGGAACTGGTTGAAAATATATGATGAATGAACACTTGTAAATGTAGCTCTCCACCAGGGGTCAGTACTACCATCTACAGCCACAAATATCAGTGAGTTTGATGAAGGGATCACACCTGCATTTTACTGTAAGTAAAGCCTACAATCACCTTCACTCCACCTCTGTCGCATTACTACCAGCAAGGTGTAAGGCATTTAACTTTTACACTGTAATGAAGAGACATACGTTTAAGAATCAAACAGGGGAAAGCAATACAGCTGTGCTTTGACTTGTTTTCACAGTGGATTCTATTCTGACACAAATTCAGCACTTTCATTTGTAAATGCAAATCCTTGTTTACTGTTTTTAGTAAAGGGGTTCAGCAAAGTTAAAACAGTTC
>CM067476.1:39242834-39261115 GCA_034552555.1 Semaprochilodus insignis
AATAACAGACAGTTGTAGGAAAACTAGATGTATTTCTTGCCTTGTTGACTTGTCTTCTGTTTCCAGAAGCACACAGATAATACCAATAGAGCAGCAATCAGTCCAGCAGGTATCAGGACAGCAGGCACTGACTTGGAGAGTTCCTTAACGTTCTGATCCGAGACTGTAATTATCAGGTGGATTTGCATCAGTACAGCATCAAAGCAACTAGTGAAACCAGCTCTGACTGAAATCATCACCTTTAAACCAAAAACATAAAATATCTCAGTAATAATGATTTTAACCTACCTGTGGTGTTATTAGGACAGAGGTCTATAATGTAGAGCTGGGTTGTTTGATTGCTAACAGGATTAGCAGCTACACAGGTGTAAGATAGATAGATAGATAGATAGATAGATAGATAGATACTTTATTGATCCCAGAGGGAAATTCTAGACAGGAAGCTGCTGCGTTGAGGCACGCGCTGCCATCATTACAAGAAAGGATACAAGGGGGTAAGGAGAGGGGAAAAAAAAAGCACACGCCCAGACTGTGCCCTAGAGGGCACAGTATGGGAACATCAGAAAAACCTCAGCACACAAGCATATACATAACACCAAGCATTTGAAGGCGTGGGAAAGGGTACGGGAGAGTGGGGGGGCCAGAAAGTCTCACTGCCTGGCAACAATCAGTTTGCCATGAAGACACCCTCAACAGTTCCCAGTCAGAGACACATCCAGCAAATTAGGTAAAAACAGGGAGAGATTCAAGTCACAGTGTTCTTTGGAGGAATGTGCCTTATCATCCACAAGGCCGAGTGCTGATAAGGCGGGAGCCGAAAGCAGATTAAACTCTGGTTGTTTGGGCGAGTGACCGCTTACAGTTTAGCGCGATCCCTCTCTATTGTCCATCATGGTCTCAATTTTCTCCACAATCCCTCGCAAAGCCGTTTGCTTCTCCGAGATGTTCTCCATGATGCGGCTAGAAGTCACAGTCTGAGTGCCGACAGCTCTACCCACCGCGTCGATCATGTCGGGCAGCTTTTGGGGGCCCCTGACAGCTGACCCAACACCCTTAATTTCCTGATACACCAGGGCAATGCATAATCCAATCAGCAAAAACCCGGCGATCGTTGTTCCAAAAAAAAAAAAAAAAAAAAAAGGTGTAAGTAGAACAGCTCAGGTGGGTTATATTCAGAGGAAGATAAAGACGTTCACTGGAATCTGTGCTAGCGATGCTGGAGATTCTCTCTTTCTCTTCATACAACAAATTCACATCCTTCCCATTTTCCACAGTGCAGAGAGGAAAATATGACGCTTTCCAGTCTGATATCTTATGATGGGCTTTAATACTGGCGCTGTGAAAGAAATAATTTGAAGTATTTTAACTGTTCTTTGAAGAAAAAATACAAATCAGTATTTGAGCAAAAAGTATATGAACAAAAACATTCTCACTATATCATATATATATATATATAATATTTATAAATATTAAAGGTTGTGAACAATGTATAGAAATAGTAGAATAAAATTGGTCACCTGATCTTTTTATTGAACCCTGAATGTTTAGACATGCAAGTCTCTATATGGTAAACGTCATGCTCATCACTATATGCTGATTTATTCCTCTTCTATTAAACCAGTCTTTCTGTTGGCACATCAGATGGTTGCTCTCTTGCTTGAGCACATGAGCGAGGAACAGCTAAATATTTAATTTTGAAATCATGAATTTATCATACCATAAGTCAGCTCCTTCTCCTTCACTTTTTAAGTCTAGACATAAAACATATCTATATACAATGGCTTTTTAATTTCATGTGCATGTTTTGTTTTGTTCTTTGTTTAATATGTTTTAGCTTACTTGTTTTATGTTTCATTCTTTTATGTTTTACTTCTTTATATATATATATATATATACTTTTTATTATTATTTTTTTTACTTTGTACAGCACTTACCACGTCAAAGTAGTTGTGTTAAATGTGCTATATAAATGAATAAATATATAAATAAAGCTTACTTACTTACTTACTTGCTTATTTACCATCTTTTAACTAACTTTTAACTAACCAACTTTTACCCAAAATGTGACATTACCCAAAACAAACGTTTCAATCATCTTAGCTCCCCTCAGGAGGAGACGGCCTAAATCCTTGTTGTAAAAAGCATAACGGGATCCTTTCGTTCATCTTCAACATGACCCCCCCCCAAAAAATGACTGGTATGAAAAACAGCAGATGAAGTTGCTACACTGAGTTTCTACAAGGTCAGCTGTCGGTTAAACCTGTCAACCAATGGTCAGACTGACTAAAATCGTCTAGAAACTTGTCAAAGATGTAGGAGTTAAAGTTTGTTTTCTATAAAAGATTCCACCCCATCCACCTGTTGCAGATGACACTGTCCTGTTGGCTTCTTCGCATGAAACCCTCCAGCGCCAAACCACTTACATTGACGAGGAAGAGCTCAAGCACTGCATGGGGGCTGGAGATCTTCTACAAACTCTGCAGCGGGCGTCCTCGGTTCCATTCAGTGTTACTCCAGTTTCACCAATTAACGAGCTAATAATTGGTAGTGAACTACTTTGTTGAGTTTTAGAATTCTAATATCATGCTGGGTCATCAAGTTATCTGCCCCTGGTCACAAATATATGGTGGACCCCTGCCTGGCTACCTTTTTTGGTATTTGGATAGCCAGGGGTTTTTAGGATAGGACAGCAGGCTACATGAGGGTTATGCAGCACCACAACACTAGCATACTTACCGCAGCATTGGGAACATCATCAGTACAAACACATGTTATATTTGAATTGAGATAAAACAATAACAAAACTGCTTAGACGTTAAGAAGAGTGCTGGTTATCACGAACCCAACAGCCAGTGCAACGCTGCCCAGTAGAACATGCACCTCCTCTTAACATAAAAAAGCAATGAAGAAGACTGTACAGCAGAAATGTACATAACAAAGACAGAAGAAAGCGGCAAACATAAAAACCTAAATCATCAAGCATCCTAAGCTAATGCTGCTACTGTGGACGAGGAAAATACTACCTACAAGGATGATGCAACTTGGCTGACATCTTGTATTTGGAATTGGAAATGGTCGTCCACTACTTTGTCAAAGTATCAGGTCTCACTTTTGTAATTCCTCCAGGCACGTCTTTTGAATGGCTGTAGCTTAAAATCCAAAAGTTATTCAAAGGGACTACCATGTTAAAAAACAGAAAGCTTAGCTAAGCTAATGGTGGATAGTGAAAGCTGTTAAGCAGTGATTGGTGGAGAAAAGTGAAAGTTCTGGACATGGAGATTATGATCAGTCGTAACGAAGCTCCCAACTGTTTAGATCCCTCAGTTGCCCATGGGGCAATTATATACAAGCGCATGCAGCCCTAAAACCCATGGGATAATCTACCTATGGGATAACCTGCCCCTGCCTACTACACAGTACAATACACAGAGGTTATTGTAGCCATAAAATACCTTACATGTATTGAATATTTTTTTGTGGAGGTTTATTGATTATTAACATTAACATGTTCCAGACCTTTAGCCACTAGTATTATTCCATCAGAGTAGAACCATAAACTGATAAAAAAACCCTACTGGTAAAAAACATGTATGCATTCAAACGGTTGTTTCAGTTGTCATTATTCTACATAAACCATAGACTTTACTAAAGAACCCATGGGTGTTAGTTTTATTATAAATTGAACCTGTTTTGCTACATATGAATCATGTACTGTAGAGAAGAACCATTTAACCAGACAAAATAACATATATCCTTTCAAATAGTTTTTTGAGTTTTCACAGATTTATGTCTAGCCATTGTTTTTACTAAAATATAAACATTTTTTAAATGGTATATTGTGTTTCATGCGTCCATTTAGTCAATTTGAGGTTCAGGTAAAAAAAAAAAGCCATTCTGCTATTCAAATTTACAGCTGTCTACTTTCAAACACTTCAACTCTTGATAGTTCTAGATAAAGTTTGTGCTGGCACCAATTTCATCAGGAGGGTGACCAGTAACCAGCCTCTCGTTTTCTGTAAATGTTCTGTAAAGCACTCAGTGTGGTCAGAACATCAGGCTGGTACATGCCTACAAGATGGAGCCCAAAAAACATACCAATGTACAGGAACTAGAACCACATAAACCCAGTCAGAGATATACATGCATTCATGCAAGATATTTCCAATCAACACAGAAGCCACATTCA
Source organism: Semaprochilodus insignis (assembly GCA_034552555.1). Classification (NCBI taxonomy): domain Eukaryota; kingdom Metazoa; phylum Chordata; class Actinopteri; order Characiformes; family Prochilodontidae; genus Semaprochilodus; species Semaprochilodus insignis. The sequence goes on from CM067476.1 coordinate 39,247,021, forward strand.
GTTTCTGCAGAAGACCCTCACAAGTTCTGACCTATATAGAATAAACCACACTAGGTATCACTCTGACTCTGCAGAGAGCGATGCCACTGGAATTTATATGTAGTTAATTTTTTTAGCGCTGGTGAAGCTTGAAAAAGGTCTCATGAGGCTTTTATAGCAATATAGTTTCAATTTTCATGCACTGCTAAAGAAGCGTGCAGTAACCAACAACCCAGGTAACCATCTGTGGACTCAAAAAAGCATTTGTTCCACAGCAAATCACAAAGTGTGTGTTGGTGAAGGTGTTTGGGGTTTGAGACCACTGTGGTAAAGTCTGTCTCTGTTGTTTCCACACCTGCCTTGTCACTTCTTAGGCACATACGATATGATCTTAACTGTCTAAGCACTCATCAGAGTCTGAGTGAAAAATAAGAGTGGTAATGCCAACCTGCATACATTTTACGGATGTAATTTTGACTTTAGCTTGCAATTGGTAGTGTGTTATGTGACAGAAGACAAGAACATCAGCACCTCCGCCTCACTCCAGGAGTCTGTTTAACAAAACATGTTTGATTTAGACAGCTACTAAGTCAAACATACTTTGTTAAACAGGTTCCAGGAGTGAGGAGGAGGTGCTGATGATTTTGTGTTCTGCAGTATCTGAAGTGAATACAGCCCTCCACCATGAAAAATTCTGACATACCAACAACTTGACTTCAGCTTAATAACAGTTACATTCAACTGATAGCTCCTACAATGAACTCTTCTGTTCTCTGGTCATCATTTCAGTCTACGGCTGCAAATTATTGAAACATATTGCAAAAAACAAAACAAAAAACAAAATACTTTATTTATGTATGTATATTGTATATAACTGATGTCATGTTATTGGTTTTGGTTGTTTGCACTTCTGTAGTTATTTTTTTTTATTTTTCTTTTTTGTTCCCTTATGTAGCTTCTGCTGTTTGCCAGACTGCCATAGTAAATAAGAATATGTTCTCAAATACTCTCAAAAAAGTTATGGTTTGGTCCCTTTGTCATGGGCAATAAAAACACCCACATTCACTGAACCGCTGTGTGCTGTTTTGCTTTAAACGCCCACTTGCAAAGTCCACCTTCACAAGGACACGAAAATGAAATGAAAAAAAAAAGGAGTTTAGGAAATTATTTAAAGGTCCAATAAAGTGGTTTCCAACCCTGGTACTGGAGAACCCCCTGCCCTGCATATTTTACCTGATCACATTTTTGGCAGGAAAACACAAAAATGTGCAAAGGAGAGGGTCCTCCTGATCACCGTAAGACTTCTAACAACCATGCAAGACCTGGTAGACCTTAAAGCTTTCATCTTTGAGAGCGAGGAGAACATCAAGCTCCACTCTTGCTTCAGATCTGAAAACATCCACAGGTGTTTCTGTCCATTCTTACACGGTGAGAAGACAACTCAAGTCAGCGTAAGTCCTGTCCTAAGAATGATCAAGCACCCAAATAAGAGCAAAAGCACTATGAATATATAGGTGGCCCAGACAAAGACTCCAATGAGAGTATATATTATATGCATAAATCACTAATATGGTCCAAAAATAATGCTATAGTGTTTGAATCTCTGAGTGAAAGCTATTGGATCAATAACCAGGAGGTAGAAACTTCATCAAAACCTGACTCTAAAACAAGTCCCCCCTCAAAACTTACCATTTGAGCTACATGTAGGCTTGTGGGGAAAACCATAGACAGACCAACAACAACACTGAAGAACTCCAAAGAGGCTACAAGTGGAGCCAAGGTGCACCAGCCCACTGTGTAGGAGCACTACATAAAACTAGCCAGGCTGCAAAAACAGAAGCAGCTAATATTCAAAGAAGGTACAGATTAGTATAGATATTGTACATATTATGTTCTTTACTCAAACAGCAGCCTGACTAGCCTGACTATTTACATCCCAACAAATCCTAATGGATGTTAATACTTCGGTTTCAAGTGCTTCCAGCCTTACCTGGTCATCACTGTGGAATAGGAATTGCTAATGGGCAACACTGTACAGTTCTCTTAACTTTACCAGTTCTCTCTCACTGTAATGGTACTGACTACTGTTATGAATAGTGATAATCATGAGACATTTTAATCTGTAATTAATCTATATAAAATGAAGTGAATAGCTCCATAATGAGGTTGACGAGTATAAAGAAGTATGAGAGGTCAGTACAGTATCTTACCCTTTATTTATGTGTGTCTAAAGCAAATATGGGCAGGTCAGTCATCATTTTCATCACCATGGCCAAGAGGAAAGAGATGCTGTGCACTGATTCTGAGAACAGGTTTGTCCATCATACTGCAAATAGTCTCTGTACAACAGATCTTGATAAACTGGTCTTTGGAAACGCCAACAGCTCCATCCTTCATTCCAGAACACACACTCTAAACATCATTTGAGAAACAAATAGTGTCAGAATCCTTCTTCCTTCTTCCTACTGAAGTGGCAGACATACAAACTCAGGAAACAGAGGTAGGAAAACTGAATGTTCTACTTTATTAATAGCTTTACAAATAAATTATGAAATATAGTATGAAGATGAAGGTATACATGCAAATAGTTGCTCATCCATTAGTGACTGTGCCTGAGACTAACTGTATTAATTAAAGTACAGTTGGGAGTTTAGTTGATGCTGAACTATGAGAGGTGGTTTATTTGGTGTATGACAGTACAGGTGTGGGTATTTTGACTGTGACTGTTCTGATAAAGTACCTGATAAAGACATTTTTATATTACTGTAGAAACAGATTCTTATACTTTTACCCTGAATCATATGTGTGAAAAAGAGTGGAGGAATAAAGGTTGTATTTTAATCTGACTGGCAGCATTTACCTTCATCACCATGGAGGAGGAAACAAACTATCCCCATTCTCTATATTAGACAGAGGGATGGGCAAACTGGTTTAATCAGAGGGCTGGTCTGCTGTACTGCATATAATCTCAGTAGATGAATGAATGAAGGAATGCTGATAAACAGCTCCTACAAATACCTGTAATTCCTTCATTTATTATAATAACCATCAGGCTGGTCATCGTTTAATGGGTTTGGCTAACAGGTGTCCTTGGTGAGTGGAGCTCAGTGAAGTGCGGTAGGTGAACTTTATATAATTAGAGAGTTAAATGATTCATCCTGACTGAGTTTAACAATCAGGTGCAGGAAATATTCAGTCAGAGTTAAAGCTGATATTCATGTCTATAAAGAATTATTAGATTATCATTAGTCCAGATTATATTAGATACATTAATAATGATTTTATACAGAATAATGCTTTAGATTGGTGTTCTAACTGAAAATGCCGCTTCTGATTACTGTAGAAACTGAAGTTTCACCCTGAACTGAGTTTACGAGAACAGACGAAGCTGTATTATAATCTGAGTGACGTTGTTATTCTACGTCACCATGTAGGAGGAGACGAGCTGTATGTTCTGTCGCCATTTCGGAGAAGCGCAGAGAGTCTTCGGTTCCAGCTCAGAGCTGATCTGCTGTACTGCACTCTTTCAGTTCATAAAAGAATGAAAAGATTGTGGACAAACTGCTGCTGGAAATGCCTGCAATTCCTTCTTCCACTAAAGAACTGGACATTGTTAGATGGATGTGACTGACAGGCTGATCTTGTTGTGTAAACTGGGTGCGTTACGGAGGTGAGAGGAGCTCTACGTAGGACGGTAGGTGAACACGTTTCACTTTTACTGAGATTAAAGAATGAAAAGTTTATCATTTCTGGTGAGATTATATACATTTATATAGATTTTATAGACATTAATATTTACTATAGAGTACAGTTCCAGTTTAAAACTTTCAGATAAAAAAAAAATCAGATTATAATAAAATCATAAACAGCAGGAAGAAACTCCAGCTGTGAGTAAAGGACAGTCAGATCAACACGTCCAGATTCTTTGGTGTCCACTTGGATAGAAGAGTGAAGTGGACAGTAACTCTGAGTGTTGTACTGAAGAAGACTCAGAGGTGATTGCGTTAGGAAGTGAAGGTTGTTTGATGGGACTATTGATGGAGTATTTGTTGTTTCTCAGGCTGTTTTAGTGACTGTTATCTTTAATGCTGGACTTTGTTGGAGGAAAGAGAGAAATTGGATATAAAAACTGATTTAAGAATTAGATGATATTAGAAGTTGTTGGTGTAACTCCAGACGCTCTAAAGCTCATTCTGGAGAACAGATTGTCACATCAGAAACACATACACTGAACAGTGTACACACTTTAGTCTTTAGTTCAAGTAGCAGTCAGACTTATTAGTTTCATCTGTATTATCTATTGTATTATTTGTCTAATGAAAGAAAGTGTGTTAATAATGAAATGTGAAATGAATAATGAAATGTATCATAATAACTATATTCAAGTCTTATAAACAGTTTGCTTATTCTTTAATCTGCTGATGGATTGATGGAGGAGAAAAGATGAGTATGAGATTATATCTCATAATTCAATTTATTAAATAGTCTTATAAATCTACAGAGTTCAGTGATGAAATGAAGCAGCCTATTCAGAAACAGGACACACACACGAGTGAACTGTACTTTAGTGGTTCAGTGGTTATTATTACTGCTTATTGGATGTTATTACTACTTACTAGATGGTCTCCTGATGCTGCTGATCTACTCCTGCACTGTTTTAGTTGATAATATGTTAAATATGTTCAAATAAATGTACAGGCTAAAGCAGCTCTGATAGGGTTTTAGTGATTACCTGGACTTAGCTAAATGGACTTTGGTGTACAGTCTCTTTTCTAATTTGGGTCTTTTTAGATTTTAGGATTTTTAATGATTTTAGCTTCAACAGCAAACATCCCAATGAAAGTACATGGTCTGAACAGTAGAGGGCGATATACATTTACCGACTTGCACAGCAGGAAACGCCCACAAAAAAAAGGGAAAATAAAGGGGTATTTCACAAAGCAGGATATCTCAGTATGCTCTCAGCAAGCCTTAATTTGAGGACTGCAAACAGAACAATATAAAAAGGTCTACAGTGACTGATATGAACTACATGCATATCTTCTTTCTCGTCTAAAATGAGTCTGAGAAGGTTTAAGTGCTCTTATAATGAAAGCTAGATTGTAGTTATTTTAAGGTTTTTGTTAGTATATAAAGAATAACATATTTAATATATCTGTTAGACATTAAACTGTTTGAACAGCATTAAATAAGCACGGATGTGTAATGGTTTTCACTCTGTAAACCTTTACAGGAGATACAAAGTGCTTTATACTCTGAACACACCTTGAAATTGGAGCAGTTGAGCAGCAGACTGAAACCTAAACCTGGTCTATTGTTGGTGGTTGTCAGTGTCTCTAGTTCCTTGACGGCCTCATTGGTTTCTGTTATTTAACATAGCTGGTCTAAATAAATTAAATGTGTTCAGCTTTGGTGTCTGAGTTTCTAGTGAGTCAAACTACCCAGGCTCAGTATGCTTGCAAATGAGTCCCTGGCGTGACAGAAAAACAAGTTGGGACAGATCCTGCAGCGCTACCAGCACATACCATTTGCTTATAACCACAAAGCATTTTGTTTTTTTTCCATTACAGGTCCTACCAATGTGTTACCTCACACCACACCTATATCAGTAAAGGTAGGATCGTCATCTCACTAACACCAACACACATTTATAGGATGCAAACATTCACTACAATCAGTTTTGGTCATAATCATTATTAGTATTAAAACACATCCACAAGTTCATTTTGATCTCATGAACCTGTTTTATAATCAAATAGCTCACTCACTCAGGTCCAGTATAATGATACACTGATCCAACTTGTTCAATCCTACCAGCTCTTATACAGGACTTCAGAATATCACCCGATGCCATGTACCTACCAGATCATTTTCATCTTTAATTTAAAAGTATATCTCATATCCTGTGCTACTGTGTGTAGGGAGTGCATGCTTTAAAAGAAACACTTTTATCTTCCATTTAAATCTGATTAGTTCAGTGTATCAAGCAATCACTAGTTTAGCAGGCTGAAAATTCTCCACAAGGGGCGCTATTTACAGGCATATAGCTTGTGATGCTTCCTAACAGCTCTGTGTGTCTTTGTTTAAAATATATTAAAACAAACAGCAGCTTCAGTGAACTCATCATCCCTCTGGGGTCTGTCTCACAAAGCAGGTTAAAATTTTGACAGAATTCCTTACAGAAGTCTAACAAACGGAATCGCACTAACTCGTTTTATGTTGGTGGTTTACCACTTAAGTCTCAAGCTAAGATTAATGCTTGTGCACATAAAACATGATGTAGACTGTTTAAATAAATCAGTATAAATAAAGTATTCAACATAAACATGTAGAAAGTTATCACAGTACAGAGAAACGTTGTCGCCATGTTAGTGATTACTGGAGTAATAAGTACTTCATATTCTTTATATTGATGTAATATGATTCGGTTCATCTGCTAAAAATCGGTACCCAATTGGTCTGCAGTTTGGTGCTGATTTGTCCAAAAGCCATTTGTAAGTAAAAGTGAACCATGGATGTAAGAAAATCCAGGATTAAAAACTCCTGCTTGGTGAGACAGACCACCCCTCCCGGTGTTCAAGATGGTAAATAATAAAACCATGATAAAACTGCTCAGGCAACTGTAGACTGCAACACCTATTTTAAAATAATCAATAAATAAAATCATGCACAGTTATGTTAATTCCAAACGCTGAAATGCCATTTTATAGCAGTAAAAAATGTTTTTTTTTATAAAAGTCAGACCTTGAACAGCAAATAAAGAAATGTATGGTTTTTAACAAAAATATTTAATACTGAATAAAACAAGGGAATGGTTAGAATAGAAAATAAAACCGTTGTGAAGGATATACTGTGGCTGAAATACAGCATTATCTCCTGATATCCGAGTACACCACTGAGTCAATCTGATCCCGAACTTCTGTCACTCTAGCTCCGTTTCCCTGTAAACACAGAAGGATATTTCAGTAAGAACTTGTTAATGTTAGTACTGTTGCAATATACAGTCTAAAAAACAGAACATTTGTGAAGTAAATAATTAAAAGTTTAACTATTTTGAAACCATTAATACCATTTTAAGGCATTTTATCAGAAAATGCTCAGTCCCTCCTCCTCACTCTGCACTTCTTATCAGTTCAGCAATATACTTCATCCCTTTACTCTCTAACAGTGTCTCCAGTGGTGGAAAGCAGCACCAATGTTAACTCTTGTTCTGCTTCTATTTAGATTACTTTGTTTGCTGGTGAATGTGGTTTCTTGCTGAGAGTGGGCAGCTACAGTGACTCACTGTCACCTCTAGAAGTCCGATTACGAGATCGGATTTGTTGGGGCTAGCAGGTTACCTTGCTAACTACAGTAGATATCTCTGAAACATAATGTGACTGCAACAAAATTGTAGTACATTTACAATCTTACAAATTGAACCTTTAAACAGCACTTAGTCTCTATTTGTCTCTATTCTAAAATGACTACAAACAGAACTACAGAGTATACGAGGAAAATACTATATAGAACAGTGAATGAACACTAAATAATAATGACAGTATGAGGTACCACAGAATTGGAGTGTAAGTGTAATGAGAAATACCTAGGGCTGTTTATACTGTATTACAGTACGCATGTATTGTATGTATTGTATTTGAAATGGCTATACTCCCTCATACGATAGACTGAGTATATAACGTAACTCTGTTTAAATAAAAAGAAAATAATGTCTTTATGCTGAACTCACTAAAGCCCTGAATCTGTAATATTACCAGAACACACCTCACTTATATACACACACACATCACTTATATAAAAAAAATAATACCGTACACTATCAGTTATTACAGTGATGTTTAAAAAGATAAATAATGTTTACTAAGATAAATAAGTTCAAGCCAGAGTTATTTAATTAAAAACATAGTATATAGCAAGGTAAGATTTTTACAAACATGCTCACACTGTACAAAAAAAGAATTCTCTAGATTTTCAAATGAATGGACTGAACGGAAAGGAGTACAACCTCTCTGAATCGTACAGTTACTATTTTTACAATTACTTTCTTTAGACAGCAATGTGACAAACTAATTTAAAGAGAAGTATTTCTATTCCACTTTTCCATTAAGCTGAGGATTTTAATGTTCAGGAAACACAATAGATGGAATACATATGTTTGCATCCTTATAATAAAGTGTAATAATAATCACAACACAGTAACTAAAAATATTAAAAATGATAACTAACAATAACTAAAACGATTAGTTACTAAAACTGTACTGTACTTACCTCGTTAGCTTCCCGTGAATTCTGAGGTTTAGTTTTCACTTCAGCATAATTCATCACAACATCTTCAGGAACTACAGACATAAGAAGATAGAACAGTATAGTGAGCTAGCTTGTTATATGTCAAAGTATCATGAATAATAAAAGCCAAACAAAACAAACAAATAAAAAAGGCAATATTCATTTATATAATTTAATATAAATATATATAAAAATTATATTATATCAAATATAATATAATTTTGATATTTCAAAACCTGAAGATGTATTTCTTGCCTTGTTGATGCTTCTTTTTCCAGAACCACACAGACAATGCTAATAGAGCAACAGCAATTAGTCCAGCAGGTATCAGAACAGCAGGCAGTGGGAGTTCCTCAAGTTTATGACATGAGACTGTTAAAACAGCATTTGCTGCAGTAAATTAGTCAAATCAGTAAAAATAAACTTCACATAATAACAAATACAAACTGGGTTAATTTTCTGACCAAAATATTCACATTCAAAAGTGAATACACAAAATAAAGTAATGATTTGAACCTACCTGTATTATGACAGAGTTCTGAAATGCTGATCTGGGTTGTTTGATTGCTAACAGGATTAGCAGCTACACAGGTGTAAGTAGAACAGCTCAGGTGGGTTATATTCAGAGGAAGATAAAGACGTTCACTGGAATCTGTGCTAGTGATGCTGGAGATTCTCTCTTCCCCTTCATACCAGTACAAATTCACATCCTTCCCATTTTCCACAGAGCAAAGAGGAGAACACGACTCTCTGTGACTCACTGACCGCCTCTGAGACTGATTTATTATGACTGGTTTTGATGCTGGAACTGTGAAACACAGAATCAAAAAGCATAACACAAGAGTCACTGAAGTAGTTATGTATTTCAATCACTAATAAAATGAATATGCAAAAATGCTATTACCCATAAAACATTGGTTTAAGTGTTATTCCCTTTTCAATAACATAAAACAGTCTCATAGTAGGTCTTGCTCTTATTTACATGTAGTTCTATTTGTTGTCATTTTAGAAAAGAGCTAAAAATTAAAGGTGGTTTTAGCTTGATTAAGAATGTTGAAGATAAAAAATACATCAAAATTGAGAAAAAAATTGATATGTTTGGGATCATAATGTGTTGGTTGGCAGGCCAAACATGCCACACATAAAATACTTTATTCCAGTTAACTGATGCTAAATTACACCAATTTAGAGGCTATCCAAGTGTGTAAAGTTGAATCACCAGGTAAAAGCTGAACATTATCATGTTCTGTGGTGTGTGTAGCTGTCGTCGAGTTACTATCATGCTTGAGACAAGTAATATAAGCAAAAAATATTTAAGTCGAAAAAGTATAAAAGTCGCAGTATGCACATCTACGAAACTGAGCATACAGGGCAAGGTGATTTATACTAGAACTTCATGCACCATCCAGAATTTGATATGGAAAATTTTTCATTTTTGCATGGACAACAAAATATTGCAGATTTTCATTTTAGCAGTCAATACTGAATACCAGATGAGATGATTCCTTTATGTGAGACAAGGCCCAGAATGGGACTTTTTCAGACCTGGAGCTACATAAGACCAGCCCAGCCCAGTCCAAACTTCACACACACAGACAAACACATCTAATGTTCCACAATGGAGATCTTTACATCAGACTACATTCCTAAGAGCAGTGCAGTCCTCACCCTACATATACCAACACCCTGATACCAAACAGCAGCAACCAATCAGAAAGCTGGATTCACATACACATACTGGATTCACATAGATATCATAAGGCCGTTCACCACAGACACCTCTGTCCAGAGAAGACCACAAACAAGTTAACATTAGAAAGTTAAACCTACGAAGATATAGATGCACAAACTAATAAACACACAGCTGACTGTCCCTGCGGACAGACCCAATGAAGAGGACATGATGTTTAAATCAAACAGCTAATGTGTGAATATGAGGAAAAACACAGCAATCCTAAACACTCAGATCAGATCACTGTAGGCCAGCACTGCCACAGCGGGCATAGGAGCATGTTGGTCACATCCATCCATAACCCTAGAGGTTTGCTTTGGTATCTTCACAAAGCCCAGCTAGCATTTATAGTAAAGCAGCGCTGTAAACTGGATGATACTGTGTTCAGATTCACAGAGTCGAACTGAATTTGACTCACCGATCTCTCAAGTCTGAATGTAGCCTCTAATTCGAATTTCCGTTCCACCTTAAACAGTCACGAGAACACGCAGCACCTGTCCACTTGTCTGAACGTGACTGCTACAACATTTAAGCTGGAATGGGAATGAAAGATTCCTTAATATTCACCGAATCCTCTGTAGGAATCTCGGTTACAGTTAGCACTCCGCTGCCCCTCCTGCAGCCCCCACCGTTACAGCCAGTAAGATTCCTCATTGCGCCTCATTGCGCCTGAATAGAATCGCCTGATTAAAATACATTAATAGAGAGATTAAAATAAATAGACAGTTAAATTTTAAAATAACGAGTCTGTTTACAGAATGTAGTGAGTAAAAAGTACAGATATCAGTAAAAGTAAAAAGTATTAGGTGACAAAAAACACTCAAGTAAAGCACAAATACCTAAAAAAATACTACTCAAATATAGTAACAAAGTAGTTGTACTTTGTTGCTTGCCACCTCTGCCATGGGATATGCATGTGTGGTGCAGACCCAATGAAGCATTGGACCTCAGCTGTGAACAAGGCACTCTGCAGGCTGGCAATGGATCCATACTGGTGTGGTGTGTGTTCTCATGGCATGGGTTGGGTCACTGGTCCACATAAACATGTCATTAACCGGTGCCCGCTACATTTTACTGCTTGGTGATCATTTGTAGCCCTTCATGGACTTTATGTACCTCCACAATAATGGGATATTCCAGCAGGATAATACAATATGCCATTATGCCCAAGTTGTCAAATTGTAGAATTGGTTTGAGAACCAGTTTAGACAGTTCCGACGAATGGTGTGGCCTGCACATTCACCTGCCGTTAGCCCAGTTGAGGTATTTCACTATCATTCCTCATTCCAACTTCAATATTTCATGTTGCCTTGCCATTAGCACACTGGCCAGTGTTCATGAAAATATCTGGCCTAATGAGCGCTGCGACAGGCTCCAGCACCCAATGTGACCCAGGAGGTTTAGATGATGAACAGATGATTGAATGAACTACGCACGTATATAAAATTATTGGTCCCCTTCCGTTAAACAAAGGAAAACCCACAATGCTCACTGAAATAACTTGAAACTGACAAAAGTAATAATAAATAAAAATTTACTGAAAATCAACAAGTGAAACTAGAATTGCTTTTGAATTGTGGTTCAACAGAATCATTTAAAAAAAAACTAACTAATGGAATTGGCCTGGACAAAAATGATGGTACCCTTAACTTAATATTTTGTTGCACAACCTTTTGAGGCAATCACTGCAATCACGCAATTTCTGTAACTCTCAATAAGACTTCTGCTCCTGTCCACATTTTTGGTCCACTTCTTGTGAGCTCCAGCTGTCTCAGGTTTGATGGGTACCTTTTCCAGACTGCATGTTTCAGCTCCTTCCACAGATGTTCAATAGGATTTAGATCAGGTCTCACAGAAGGTCACATCAGAATAGTCCAATGCTTTGCTCTTAGCCATTCTTGGATGTATCTAGCTGTGTGTTTTGGGTCATTCTCCTGTTGGAGGACCCATGACCTGCGACTGAGACCAAGCTTTATGACACTGGGCAGCATATTTCGCTCACATTTGCAGAATGCCTTAATAGTCTTGAGATTTCATTGTACCCTACACAGATTCAAGACACCCTGTGCCAGATGCAACAAAGCAGGCCGAAAACGTTACATGGAGGAGCCTCCTCCATGTTTCACAGTATGTACTATGTTCTTTTCTTTGCATGCTTCATTTTTGCATCTTTGAACATAGAGCTGATGTGACTAGCCAAAAAGCTCCAGTTTTGTCTCATTTGTCCAAAGGACAAGCTTTGGGGTTTGTCAGTATGCATTCTGGCAAATTCCAGTCTCGCTTTTTTATGATCAGTGAACAGTGGTGTCCTCCTCGGTCATCTTCCATGAAGTCTACTTTGGCTAAGACAGCGACGGAGGGCGTGATTTGACACTGATGTACCTTGACCTTGGAGTTCACCTCTAAATTTCTTTGGAAGTTGTTCCGGGCACTTTGGTTACCATTCATATTATCCGTCTCTTCAATATGTCACCAATATTCCTCTTGTGGCCACGTCCAGGGAGGTTGGCTAATGTCCCGTAGGCCTTAAACTTCTGAATAATATGTCCAACTGTAGTAACAGGAACATCAAGCTGCTTGGAGATGGTCTTATAGCCTTTACCTTTAATAGCCTTTACCTTTAACATGTTTGTCTAATATTCTTTCTAATTTCCTGAGACAACTTTCTCCGTAGCTTTCTGTGGTCCATGCTCAGCGTGGTACACACCATGATACCAAACAGCACGCAGTGACTACTTTTCACCCTTTAAATAGGCAGACTGACTGATTACAAGTTTGAAGACACCTGTGATGATAATTACAGGACACACCTTAGTTTAACGTGTCCCTATGTTCAAATTATTTACAATCTTTTCTAGGGGTACCATCTTTTTTGTCCAGGCCAGTTGAAGTACTTTTTTTTTTTTAACGATTCTGTTGAACCACAATTCAAAAGTCTGATTTTCATTAGCTGAAATTCAGTAGATTTATTATTACTATTATTATTTCTATTATTCCAGTCAGTTTTCAGTTTTGTTTTTTTTTACAATACACACCTAACAAATTTTATTTTAATTATAACATACATTGCTGAAGGCTCATCATGCCATTTACTCACCATAAACATTAACACTGAAACTCCAGACTGACTGATGTCCAGTAATGATTTGTAGTTTATAAACTCCAGAATCTTGTCTGCTGATGTTTCTGATGGTTAAAGATCCACTGTTTCTGTCCAGCTGCAGTCTGTCTCTGAATCTGTCACTGTAATAGTCTGTAATAATCTCTCCTCTAATGATCAGACTGTTCACTATCTTTATATCTACATCCTCAGATATATAGAACCACAGTATCTGAGCATCACTCTGAACTCCAGTTCTTCCAGTATGGATGGTTATAGTGCTTCCCTCCAGCTCCTGCAGTCTGATAACCTCTTCTCCAGCTACACACAGCAGACCTGAAACAATGTAAGTAGATCATATTAGTCCAGTTACACTCACATACAGAAGATTCTCCATGTCAGCATTTCTGAAGACACCATCACAGATGGTTAAAAGTCACTGAGTGACTGTGCAGCAGTACAGTTAAATCTAATCCACATTTAGAGCAGGTACAGTAAGAGTACTTGCTCTATGTCTACAATAAAGGAAGAACACTGATTGAGCTCTACAGTTTCCTCATAAACTTAGTAGACATTAATTTTTGTTAATATACAAATATTAAGGAAACAAGTGGCCATAGTGAACATCAGAATGCAGAAAATAATCTAATGTAGAAATGTGCCATAGTGTAAAATTGTAGATCTTTGAGAATCATAATCAGTTTTTAAGCACATACTCACATCTTTCACTGCAGTCATGCTTTGCATGCCAGATAGGGTTTGAATAATACTGAATAATCTGCATAACAAAGCAGCATCAAATACAACCTGAATATTATAAAGTAGAAGTTCCACTAGAGCTAACGACCTGCTATACTGAAATACTGACTCAGACCTAGTAATACATTTCAGTTCAGCACTCATCTACCTTCTACTGTTTCCTTCATCACTGAACAACCTCAGTGACCTCGCTACTTCTTCAATGTTTAAGCTACATTCAACACATTTTATATAAAGAT
>CM067476.1:39261615-39277162 GCA_034552555.1 Semaprochilodus insignis
ATCTTTATATAAAATGTGTTGAATGTAGCTTAAACATTGAAGAAGTAAGATTAGTTAGGCTGTTCAGTGATGAAGGAAACAATAGAAGGTAGATGAGTGCTGAACTGAAATGCATTACTAGGTCTGAGTCAGCATTTGAGTCTTTATAGCAGGATGCTAGCTCTAGATGAACTTCTACTTTATAATATTCAGATTGTATTTGATGCTCCTTTGTTATGCAGATTATTCAGTATTATTCAAACCCTGTGTGGCATGCATAGTATTACTACAGTGGAAGATGTGAATATGTGCTTAAAAACTAATCGTGTTGAAATTCTCAAAGATCTACAATTTTACACTATGGCACATTTCTATAATAGATTATTTTCTGCATTCTGAGGTTCACTGTGGCCACTTGTTTCCCTAATATTTGTATATTAACAAAAATTAATGTCTGCTAAGTTTATGAGGAAACTGTAGAGATCAATCAGTGTTCTTCCTTTATTGTAGACATAGAGCAAGTACTCTTACAGTACCTGCTCTAAATGTGGATTAGATTTAACTGTACTGCTGCACAGTCACTCAGTCCATGTGACTTTTAACCATCTGTGATGGTGTATTCAGAAATGCTGACATGGAGAATCTTCTGTATGTGAGTGTATCTGGACTAATATGATCTACTGACATTGTTTCAGGTCTGCTGTGTGTAGCTGGAGAAGAGGTTATCAGACTGCAGGAGCTGGAGGGAAACACTGTAACCATCCATACTGGAGGAACTGGAGTTCAGAGTGATGCTCAGATACTGTGGTCCTATATATCTGAGAATGTAGATATAAATATAGTGAACAGTCTGGTGTTTAAAGGAGAAACTAATACAGACTATAACAGAGACAAGTTCAGAGACAGACTGCAGCTGGACAGAAACAGTGGATCTTTAACCATCAGAAACATCAGCAGAGAAGATTATGGAGTTTATAAACTACTTATCATTACTGGAAGAAACTCAGTCTGGAGTTTCAGTGTTGATGTTTATGGTGAGTAAACAGCATGATGAACCTTCAGCAATGTCTGTCATAATTAAAATTGTATTTGGTTAAGTGTGTATTGTTAAAAAAAAAACTGACTGGAATAATAGAAATGGACATACACATGTGGACAAAGTTGTTGGTACTCTTCTGTTAAAGAAAGAAAAACCCACAAAGGTCACTGAAATAACTTGAAACTGAAAAAAAGTAATAATTAATACAATTTTACAAAAAATCAACTAATGAAAATCAGACTATTCAATTGTGGTTCAACTGAATCATAAAAAAAAAACTAATGAAACTGGCCTGGACAAAAAATGACGGCACGTTAGAAAAGATTGAAAATAATTTGACCATAGGGACACGTTAAACATGTTAAACTAAGATGTGTCCTGTAATTAGCATCACAGGTGTATTTAAACTTGTAATCAGTCAGGTTACCTATTTAAAGGGTGAAAAGTAGTCACTGTCTTGTTTGGTATCATGGTGTGTACCATGCTGAACTGACCACAGAAAGCTAAGGAGAGAGTTGTCTCAGGAGATTAGAAAGAATGTTACAGACAAACATGTTAAAGGTGAAGGCTATAAGACCATCTCCAAGCAGCTTGAATGTTCGTTAGTACTGATGCACACATTATTCAGAACTTTAAGGCCTACGGGACATTAGCCACGGGACGTGGCCGCGAGAGGTATACTAATGACAAATTGAACAGACAGAACAGAATTTGAATGGGAACCAAAGTGCCCAGAACAACTTCCAAAGAAATTAGAGGTGATCTCCAAGGTCAAGGTACATCAGTGTCAAATCACGCCCTCCGTCGCTGTCTTAGCCAAAGTAGAATTAATGGAAGATGACCGAGGACGACACCACTGTTCACTGATCATAAAAAAGCAAGACTGGAATTTGCCGAAATGCATACTGACAAACCACAAAGCTTGTCCTTTGGACAAATGAAACAAAACTGGAGCTTTTTGGCTAGTCACTTCAGCTCTATATTCATAGACGCCAAAATTAAGCATACACAGAAAAGAACACTGTACCTACTGTGAAACATGGAGGAGGCTCCTCCATGTTATGTTTTGGGGCTGCTTTGTTGCATCTGGCACAGGGTGTTTTGAATCTGTGTAGGGTACAATGACATCTCAAGACTATTAAGGTATTCTGCAAATGTGAGCGAAATGTGCTGCCCAGTGTCAGAAAGCTTGGTCTCAGTCGCAGGTCATGGGTCCTCCAACAGGAGAATGACCCAAAACACACAGCTAAAAACACCCAAGAATGGCTAAGAGTAAAGCATTGGACTATTCTGAAGTGACCTTCTGTGAGCCCTGATCTAAATCCTATTGAACATCTGTGGAAGGAGCTGAAACATGCAGTCTGGACAAGGCACCCTTCAAACTCGAGACAGCTGGAGCAGTTTGCTCCCAAAAAGTGGACCAAAATACCTGTGGACAGGTGCAGAAGTCTCATTGAGAGTTACAGAAATCGCTTGATTGCAGTGATTGCCTCAAAAGGTTCTGCAACAAAATAGTAAGTCAAGTAGTATCATTTTTGTCCAGGCCAATTTCATTAGTTTGTTTTTTAAAATGGTTGAACCACAATTTAAAAGCCATGTCTGATTTTCACTAGTTGATTTTCAGTAAATTTTTATTTATTATTACTTTTGTCAGTTGCAAGTTATTTTAGTGACCATTGTGAGTTTTTCTTTCTTTAACGGAAGGGGACCAATAATTTTGTATACGTGTGTAGTTCATTCAATCATCTATTCATCATCTAAACCTCCTGGGTCACATGGGGCGCTGGAGCCTGTCTCAGCGCTCATTAGGCCAGATATTTGTTCATGTTGTTTTCATGAACACTGGCCAGTGTGCTCATGGCAACGCAACATGAAATATCAGAGTTTGAATGAGGAATGATAGTGAAATACCTTGAGTGGGCTAACGGCAGGCAAATGTGCAGGCCACACCATTCGTCGGAATTGTCCAAAATGCTTCTCAAACCAATTCTACAATTTGACAACTTGGGCATAATGGCATATTGTATTATCCTGCTGGAATATCGCATTATTGTAGGAGGTGCATAAAGTCCATGAAGGGCTGCAAACGATCACCAAGCAGTGAAATGTAGTGGGCACCGGTTAATGACATGTTCACGTGTACCAGTGACACGACCCATGCCATGAGAACACACACCACGTCAGTATGGAACCACCACCAGTCTGCAGAGTGCCTTGTTCACAGCTGGGATCCAATGCTCCATCCCCACACATGCATATCCCATGGCAGCAGTACTTCATTACTGTACTTAAGTAGTTTTTTTTAGGTATCTGTGCTTTACTTTAGTGTTTTTGTCCCCTAATACTTTTTACTTTTACTCATATCTGTACTTTTTACTCACTACATTCTGTAAACAGTCTCGTTACTTTAGATTTAGCTGTCTTTTTTAATGTATTATTAAGCAGGCGATTCAATTCAATTGCAAATCGGAATCTTACTGGCTGTGAAGGTGGGGGCCTGGGGGAGAAGCTTTCATTTCCATTCCACTTTAAAAGGAGCAGTCACATTCAGATGAGTGGACAGGCTGTGTGTGTCCACATGACTGTTTAAGCTGGAACAGAAATTTGAATAAGAGACTACATTTAGACTTGAGAGATCAGTGAGTCAATTTCAGTCCGACTCTGTGAATGTGAACACGGTATCATCCGGTTTACAGCGCTGCTTTACTGTAAACGGTAGCTGAGCTTTGTAAAGACACCAAAGCAAACCTCTAGGGTTATGGATGGAAGTGACCAACATGCTCCTATGCCCGCTGTGGTAGTGCTGGGCTACAGTGATTAGATCTGGGTGTTTAGGATTGCTGTGTTCTTCCCCGTATTCACATATCAGCTGCTTGATTTAAACATCATGTCCTCTTCATTGGGTCTGTCCGCAGGGACAGTCAGCTGTGTGTTTATTAGTTTGTGCATCTTTATCTTCGTAGGTTTAACTTTCTAATGTTAACTTATTTGTGGTCTTCTCTGGACAGAGGTGTCTGTGGTGAGCGGCCGTATGATATCTATGTGAATCCGGTATGTGTATGTGAATCCAGCTTTCTGGTTGGTTGCTGCTGTTTGGTGTCAGAGTGTTGGTATATGTAGTGTTGGTATATGTAGAGCAGTGCAGTCCTGTCAGCAGAATGTAGTCTGATTTAATGATCCCCATTGTTGGACATTAGATGTGTCTGTCTGTGTTTGTGAAGTTTGGACTGGACTGGTCGGCCTTGTGTAGCTCCAGGTCTGGGCCTGTCTCACATAAAGGAATCATCTGATCTGGTACTCAGTATTGACTGCTAAAATGAAAATCAGCAGTATTTTGTTGTTCATGAAAAAATGAAATACTTTCCATTTCAAATTTGATGCATGAAGTTGTAGTATAAATCACCCTGTATGCTCAGTTTCTTAGATGTGCAGCTTTAACCATTAATTAAAATACATGTTTAAAAAATGAAAAAAAGAAATACTTTTACTTTTTACTTTAAGTACATTTTTGAGCATGTGCTTTTATACTACTTCAGTAAAAGATCTAGGTCATACTGCGACTTTTCTTACTTTGGCTTACATTTCTTGTACTCTGTGTGACCAGTGTTTGGTGGTCTTAAGCATGATAGTATCTCAATGACAGCAACACACACCGCAGAACATGATAATGTTCAGCTTTTATCTGGTAATTCAACTTTACGCACTCGGTTATCCTCTGAACTGATGTCATTTAGCATCAGTTAGCTGGAATAAAGTCTGTTATGTGTGCCATGTTTGGCCTGCCAAACAACACATTATGATCCCAAGTATGATCTTCAGCATTCTTAATCAGAATCAAACATGTACTGTTGGGGTCTGTAGCATGCTCGTTAAACTAACATTAAGGTAGCCAGTCAAGATAAAACCATGTCCTTTCATTTTTTAGCTCTTTTCTACAATGACTACAAATAGAACTACTTGTAAATAAAAGCAAGACCTACTATGAGACTGTTTTATGTTATTGAAAAGGGAATAACACTGATGTTTTATGGCTAATAGTATTTTTGCATATTTGTTTTATTAGTGATTGAAATGCATAACTACTTCACTGACTCTTATATGTTATGCTTTTTGATTCTGTGTTTCACAGCTCCAACATCAAAGCCCATCATAAGAAATCAGGCTGGAAGGCGCTCAGTGAGTCACAGAGAGTCGTGTTCTCCTCTGTGCAGTGTGGAAAATGGGAAGGATGTGAATTTATCCTGGTATGAAGGAGAAGAGACAATCTCCAGCATCACTAGCACAGATTCCAGTGAAAGTCTTTATCTTCCTCTGAATATAACCCACCTGAGCTGTTCTACTTACACCTGTGTAGCTGCTAATCCTGTTAGCAATCAAACAACCCAGATCAACATTACTGAACTCTGTCATAACACAGGTAGTTAATGTTGTTCGTTTATTCAAATGTGAATAATCTGATCCGTATTGGTTACACTAAGTTGGAAACTAAGACGTTTCTCACCTGATAATTACAGATGTTTAACACTGAGGTGTTTGTAAAATAAGTTAGTATAAATGTATAAATACTATTTTGACAGTCTCATGTCAGAAAGAACAGAGAGATCTCTCCAGTGTGACTCCAGTGGCTGTTCTGGTACCTGCTGGACTGATTGTGGCTCTGTTGGTGTGGTTCTGGAGAAAGAAGCCAAATCAACAAGGCAAGAAATACATCTTCTGTATTACCCACATCAACTGTCTGTTGTTGTTTATGATTTTGTATGTGCTATAGTTTGTACATTTGCTGCACTTTTACTAAATATTATTCTGTCTTTGTGTGTGTAGTTTATCAGAAGGTTGAGCTGAATTACACTGAAATGAAAAGCACATCTCAGTATTCAGAGAAAATTCATACGGTAAGTTTAATAAATAAATAAAGATTTTTTTGTTATGCTGATTAAACAGTTCTGACTACATTTGTACATGTGGGAAAGGAGAGCCATTACACATAGGAGTCAAACATTTAGTTTTAGCTAAACGGCCACAGGCAGGATGAGACACCCAGTCTAAATGGTTTAATGAACTTGGAACAGAAACCACCTTAGGCCCTTACAAGTTACAAGTCATGGTTTGATGAGGGTATGGAGAAACTCCAGTGATCTGCACAGAGCCCTAACCTCAACCCCACTGAACACCTTTATGATAATTTAAAATGTTATTTGTGAGCCAGGCCAGAGTGGAGCCTGTTTGTTTAGTGATAAGCAATTCAGTCGTTACCATAAAAGTACATTTAGATACTCAAGGTTTTCACACAGAAGCCACATTTTACGTCTGATTAGCTATAATATTATCATCTCATGAGTTTCTCACCAGATTATACTGCTGTGTTTTACAGATAAACAGTGCGGGAGTGTCAGAAGACCAGTGTACCTTGGTGGTGTACTCCGCTATGAGGATGTAACTTATTTTACCATCAGTTTATATGCTTGCACAGGTTGAATGACTGTTGTTGGTTGCTTCTTCCAGTAATCTGTAACAGGGCCTTGTTGTACATGTGCTGTACTTGCTGCGATCAGACTACAAATGTTATAATTTCATTTTTATAGATTACAAAATGCAGTTTTATGATCCTGTAAATGACAATAAATGTAGGTCCTCTTTCAGACTTGTGTGTGTTCAATGATCTGATAATCTACTGTTACTGATACTTCGAGAGGTGAAACAGTAGAAAATACCTGCAAAAGCAAAAGAAAAACTAATAAAATCTTATTTTACTATTAAAGCTTATTGTATATGATGTTTTTGGTCTAAGCTTTGTCTCCAACTGCATGTTTTAGCTGCAGTGAACTTGAACAATGTTCTTTATTTGAATAAATACTGTACATGGTGCACCTACTACTATAGTTGAACTTGCACAACACAGTAAAGTGAACCAAAGGCAGCAGCACTCAGATTGAATAGCAACTGGTGGTCTTCTCATATGCTGCAGGGGCAGCCACTAACATGCCACAGCTAGAGAAACTATATTCTCAATAATATAAATCTAGTAACAATATACTGTAGCTGTAATGCTTTAAGTAGTCCATTCTATGTAGTACTAGGTAGTGCACCTGCTGGATGATTGACTGGGATTACAGACCGGTTGGTTGGTTTGAAGTAGGCAAAGAGAGTTCAGTACATACAACTGACACACCGTGAACCTTAAACCCTGGTGTTCTTCCTTCAGATACAAATCCTGCATTTACAAAAGAGGATAGTAAAACGAGCTGATTCTAAAATTGTTACATAACCGTCATGCCTTCAAACAAAACAGAATCTGCATACACCAGTTTATACATCAATTCCCACAGATTTGCAGAATATCAACAGTTTCCATATCCTTTCCAAGCAACCTTGGCTTCCTATTCACCAGCGTCTTAATCAAATGTTCCATTTCACCTTAAATGCTACAGCTTGTACAGGTGCCAGAATGTAGCTGGGGCATCTTTTTAAGGTGGAACGGAAAATTGGCAAAGCCAGCTGGTGAACATGAAGCCAAATTCAGGATCTTTAACTGATCCACTACAACTTTAATCCAGACAGTTTCTCAAACTTTATAGATTTTGATATCAAGGCTTTGTGCAGCAAAGAAAGGGGAGCAGAGGAACAGTTCCACTCTAACTAACATCACAAGCCCAACAGCAGCCTGAAGGTAGCAGCCAATGCGGTGTGACTTTATCACTGTTTGCTTGTTGAAGCAGATAATCATACCTTTAAATTTAATCTACTTTGCAATGATGCAAGGTTCATTTTATTTTCCTGTCTGTGTCTATTTCGACATGTCGTTTCTGTCTGATTATTGCATGGTCTAACTGTGAACCAGCCAATCAGAGCAGAGCTCATCAAATTATTCATGAGCTCACCAAAAATAGGGAAACGGCTTGTTTCATTCCAGGACCAAACCATAGGGTGTAAAACTGCATCTGGACCTTTTTCACCCTGACCAAGGTCACATACTCTATCTTCTATGTAGCACATCAGAGGACAATTTAAAATACTGAAAAATTGCATTTTATGGCACCTATAAGTCCTGCATGTACAGTACTGTGCAAATGGCAGATACCATTAGTTTCTAGTCAAGTTCTTCTTAATTATAAAGTAGCTCACATAAAATCAATAACTTATTGGTTCTTAATAGCTGTTTTCACTGGAAGTTAAATAAACCAATGTCTTCATGTCTGTGGTTGGTGCACTCTAGCCACAGTTCCAGCAGTCAGCAGCCCCCCCAGTTTCACACATTAAAACGGAAGTGGTGGGTTTCAGCTTAAAATGAGGCTTCAGTGTATCTAAAGCTTTTATATCAGGACAACGAAAGTGGAGGTATTCAGAAAACACCTAAACTATAAAGTTATACTAAAATCCCCCAGTTCAAGAGTGAAAAGTACAAAGGTGTCATTTATATAGGTAGAATTTTGCCCTAGTTACACTAATGTAATATATTTACATTTTATGTTGGTTAAATAGTTTTATATATAGGTTAAATACTATACGTGGGGGAGGGGAGCCATTTCAGATACAAGCTAAACATTTAGTTTTAGCTAAACGGCCACAGAGGTAGGATGAGACACCCAGTCTGACTGGTCAAATGGACCTGGAAAAGAAACCACTTTAGAAATTCTCTCACTTTGTAGTTTGTTGTTGTGTTTAATAGTTCTGCTACTAGATGGTTTAGAAGGCACTTTGGTTTAAGCAGGAATGTAATATGCAAGCCAGGACAGAGTGAAATACGTTATAGCCACAAATGGGGACCAAATCCGTATTAATGTCCATGGTTTTGGAATAGGATGTCCAATAAGTTGCATGACAGTCAGGCATTCACATACTTTTGGCCATATAATGTATATTCATATATTCATGTATCTCTATTGGGTGGTGCTGGTCAGTGCATTTACTGAATCCAGAGTAATCCCAGGAGCAAAGTACACAATTTAATAAGTGCTGGCATTAATAGCCACCTTGTGGAATATAATTAGTCACCAGTCTATATTTTGGAGCAGTCATGCTTATTGCCTCACTGATGATGAAGGGACTTTGTGCTTAAGTGTGAATTGTTCAGTGTTTGGTGGTGTTTAAGTAATTCAGTCATTACCATTAAAGTATGTTTATATACTCAAGGTTTTTACAAAGATGCCACATTTTACGTCTTACAAGTACGAGTTTCTCCTACTCCTGTCTTCACAGATAAACTTCACCGGAGTGACAGAAGACCAGTGTACTTTAGTGGTATACCCAGCTATAAGAATTTAACTCTGTATTTATCCTCCTCTTTCACACGCCTGTAGTTATATCCCTCGTATATATCCCTTAGTTTGCCCTGTTTGTCTGCAAATTCTCTGTGTTTCACACCCCTGTTCTGAGCTGGTTTTCCTTGCTTTGGTTTTGATACTGCTCTTGTCTCCTGGTTTGTTGTGTACGTACGTGAAGCTGCCTGCCTGTGTTTTGACCCCTCCCTGTTGTATGGACTTTGACGACTGGACTGCCCTCAATAAAGGCACATCCAACGTTACAGTAGTTTAGAGTCTTGACTCCATTTCTGTCCTTGCTGTGTCTATTAGGCTATGAGTGTTATAAAACATGTCATTTCTACTGATTGTAGTGGATGAAGACGATCAATGTAGAGTCCTAGAGTGATCCTGTAAATGACAGTAAATGTAGGACCTCTTTTAGACTTGTGTATGTTTCATGATCTGATGATCTGCTGTTACTGATGCAGATACTGTGAGGGGTGAAACAGTAGAAATGCCGGGAAAAGAGAAACTAATAAGTAATAAAATCTTTTTTTACTATAAAAGCTGATGGTATGTGATGGTATTATTTTGTCCCCACTTGTATGTTTTATTATAGGCTCCCAATGAGTTTTAAAAGCTAGCTAAGCCACTGGGTAGAGATGTATCTCCTTAGACATGTTTGAAACCCTCTTACCTTAAACACCATCTGCACATCTTCATAGTTACTCAGTCCAGAAACATTAACACATGTGCATGTGCATCACACAGTCGTATGAGCACTACAGATTTCACTGGTGATTTTGCTTATTAACACATAGAAAAAATCAAATTGGAACACGTGAAACAACCACACCTGTGCTGCTTTCAGGACAGTTTATTATTTTCATTTATTTCATATTTTTTGGTGATTAGATATAAAATAATGGATTCATAAAGAAGAGTGAGGTGAAAGAAAAATGAGTAGAAGAACAGGACTTTATAAATGATCGTGTGATTACTTGAATAATGAACAGCAGAACATGCTGCAACTTCTGTAAGACTGAACTTTGTAGGTGTGGAAAAGTATCCCTGAAGGTCTCTTTAAAAAACAACTGAAAGCAAGAATCCTAAGAAGAATGGATGTGGTATAGGGTGTGCATTTCTGCACTTCTACTAAATAGTATTCTCTCTGTCTGTGTGTAGTTCATCAGAAAGCTGAGCTGAATTACACTGAAGTGAAAATCACATCTTAGTATTCANAGTGACAGAAGACCAGTGTACCTTGGTGGTGTACTTAGCTATAAGGATGTGACTCTGTATTTTACCAACAGTACATGGATTTTCATACTTGTAAGGATTTTTTGATTGCTTTATTCAGCATTATGTAACAGTGACCTGTTGTTGTCTCATACTAGTCTCTTTGTTTCACACCTGAGTTCTGAGCTGGTTTGCCTTGTTTTGGCTTGGATACTGCTCTTGTCTCCTTGTTTGTGTCTTTGATGTTGCCTGCCTGTCTTCTGACCTCTGCCTGTTGTGCACTTTGAGTACTGGACTGCCTTCCATAAAACCTGCTTCAGTCCCAATGGTACAGTCTTTCTCAATTTCTGTACTTGCCGTGTCTATTAGGGTAGGAATGTTATAAAACATGTACTTTCTACTGATTGTAGTGGATAAATATGATCAGTGTAGAGTTCTGTGATCCTGTAAATGACAGTAAATGTAGAACCTCTTTCAGACTTGTGTGTGTTTAATGATCTGATGATCTACTGTTACTGGTGCAGATACTGTGGGAGGTGAAACAGTGGAAATACATGCAAAAGAGAAACTAGTAAAATGCTATGTTACTATAAAAGCTCATGGTATGTGATGGTATTGTTCCAGGATTAGTCCCCTCTTGTATGTTTTATTAAAGCCTACCAATGACTTTTAAAAGCTAGCTAAGCCGTTGGGTTAAGATGTATTTACTTTGACTTGTTGGAAACCCTCTTAACTCAACACCATCTGCACATCTTTAAAGTTACTCAGTCCAGGAACATTAACACATCTTCATGTACATGTGGATCAGATTTCGCTGGTGATTTTGCTTATTAACACGTAGAAATAATCAAACTGAAACACATGGAACGACCACGACTTGTGCTACTAATAGTACAACTCTTTTTTGAAGAGATATAAAATAATGGATTTGTAAAGAACAGTGAGGTGAAAGGAAAAAGAGTGGAAAGAACGAGACTTTATAAATAGTTGTGTGTTTGTAATTACTTGAATCATGAACAGCAGAAAATGCAGCATCTTCAATAAGACTGAACTTTGTAGGTGTGGAAAAAGTATCCCTGCAGGTCTCTCTTAAAAAACAGCTGAAAACAAAAAAAAACAAAAACAAAAAGAGGCTGTAATAAAGGTGAAAAATTTTGATGCACAAATATACTCAAATATTGATCTTATATTTGGGTTTTGAGTTTTTCGTTTCCAGTTAAATACATATTTTCTGATGTTATTGTTGATTCTGTAAAATGACTGAATGTCCAAGTATTAATGTTATTGTCAAATGCACGCAAACATTCACAGACTTCACATATAGGAGGTGAAAGGGAAGTGGTGGGGGGCTTGTGGGTAACGTGTGAATAAGTTAAGAGAAAGTGTGAAAGGAAACAGACACACCAACTTGGCTTCATCCTATTGTGATATTTCTGAATCTGCTGAAATTATTACAGTGGGTCTTTATTAGAAATTCAACAATAAAACAGTAAAATATATGCTTCCCATTTTACTCACCTACTGTGTGACATCCCCGCACAGTGGAAGGATGGAGAGAATCACCTGTGAATGTTTCCAGCTCTGAAGAAAGCCTGATGTTCTCCTCTCTTTCAAAGATGAAAGCTCTAAGTGCTGTTCATCTGACAGTTTTGATGGTCTACCAGGTCTTACAGGTGTTTTTTAGGAGCCCCAGTATCTCCGCAGCTTTTATTCATTTACTGAGCTCCAGTTTTATGACACTTTGTTTGGAAATCTGGAAATTTTCTGTTGATATTTGACCTAATTATGCATGATCTAATCACCTACTGAATGAGTGAATGGTACTTAATAGCTGTTTTGACAGGACATTAAATAAATAAAGGGTGGTCTTTGACTTGTGCACAGTGTTTTATGTCTGCGGTTTGAGCACTCTAGCCAGAGTTCCAGCAGTCAGCAACCCCCCTGTCTCATACATTAAAACGGAAATGGTGGGTTTCAGCTGAAAATGAGAACTCAGTGTAACTTAAGCTTTCATATCAGGACAGTGAAAGAATAGGGATTTAAAATACACTTAAAGAGATTATATTCTCTGATCACTGATCGTTTTAATTTTGATTTATTGAGGAAGTTGAAAAGTACCTTGTGATAGCATGGAATAAAAGAGTAACAGATGAATCACTAGTACCAGTCACAGCTGTTCATGATAGTGTTTTAGGTTACTGGTATATGAAAAAAATGTTTTACCTATACATATTGTAATTGCATGTTTTGCTACTTTAATACAGGACATAATTTTCACTCCTCCATTAATATCTAGCTGTTCAGTTTAACACAGATCTTTATGCACTGCAGTGTGATCATGACTCCAGCCCAGCCCAGCACGTGTCAGTCAGCTTTGTTCTTCTCTCTGAAGCTAGGTAGAAGATGGAGGATGTAGTTTAGGAGTTTATTAATGAGTCTTATTTATTAGAGTGGCTGGTTAAAATGTTCTCAGAATACAGGATTCCTGCAGCTCTTCTTTACCTGCTCTGCTGTAAGTCTACTTTAATCCTCACACCGTTCCAGGAAAATGAGGAGCTCTGAACTCTCAGTTAGTGCTCAGTCCGGTTTAACACAGATCCACTTCTTTGTTACGGCTCTTGATTTGAACTGTGATTATTGTGGCTGTAAATATGATTGTGTTTATACAACAGAGTAGAAGTGAAAGGAGGTGAATCTGTATTAGATGATGAGCTGTCATATTAATGATGGATCTTTATATAAAATGTGTTGGGTGTAGCTTAAACATTTAAGAAGTAGTGAGATCGGTGAGGTTGTTCAGGATGATGGAGGGATGAAAGAAAGATAGATGGTTCAGGATCAAGTGGACTGTAACTGCACTAATATTATTTACTTACATTGTTTCAGGTCTGCTGTATGTAGCTGGAGAAGAGGTTATCAGACTGCAGGAGGGAAACACTGTAACCATCCGTACTGGAAGAACTGGAGTTCAGAGTGCTGCTAAGATACTGTGGTTCTATAGATCTGAAGATGTAGATATGAAGATAGTGAACAGTCAGATCATTAGAGGAGAGATTGTTTCAGACTATTACAGAGACAGATTCAGAGACAGACTGCAGCTGGACAGAAACAATGGATCTTTAACCATCAGAAACATCAGCAGAGAAGATTCTGGAGTTTATAAACTACAAATCATTACTGGAAGTGTCTCATTCTGGAGTTTCAGTGTTGATGTTTATGGTGAGTAAGTGTTATTTTGTAATCGTTGCAGTTAATGTAGAATGAGATACAGCATGAATTACATGGGTTTATACTGTAGACTAGACCACAGTGTGAATCCATTGGAGTAGCTGCTACAGTAGAGCAGTATTGGTTGAATTTTAATGTTTATCTTTACCCAGTACATGCCCAGTAACTAAACCAAGTAGAATAAGAGACACATCCATTGTGTTACTTCTGATTGGGCTGAAGTGATGATGTTTAATGTAGTTAAATACATTAGCACTGGGTAGCTCCTTCAGCGACAGGCTGCTTCACCCTAAATGCATGAAGGAACGGTATCGCAGGTCCTTTCTTCCTGCTGCTGTTAGATTATACAACCAGCACTGCTCCGGGCACACTTAGAACACTGCCTCACTTAAAAACTGAAAGAGAAGGAGCAGACCTATGGTATGATGAATTCATGATTTTGAAATTAAATATTTATCTGTTCCTCGCTCATGTGCACAAGTAAGAGAGCAACCATGTGATGTGCCAACAGAAAAAAAGGTTTAATAGAAGACGAATTTAATAATAAATCAGTATTTTTTTATGTCTGGTATGTACAGCATATAGTAATGAGCATGACGTTTACCATATAGAGACTTCCATGTCTAAACATTCGGGGTTCAATAAAAAGATCAGGTGACCAAGTTTACTCTACTATTTTTATACATTGTTCACAGCCTTTAATATTTATTTTTATATTTATATTTATATTTTTTATGATATAGTGAGAATGTTTTTGCTCATATACTTGGATTGATTTGATTTTTTCTTCAGAGAACAGTTAAAATATTTAAAATGATCTCCTTCACACCTATCGAGGCCCATCACAAGATATCAGGCTGGAAAGCGCTCAGTGAGTCACATAGAGTCATGTTCTCCTCTGTGCTCTGTGGAAAATGGGAAGGATGTGAATTTGTCCTGGTATGAAGAGAAAGAGAGAATCTCCAGCATCACTAGCACAGATTCCAGTGAACGTCTTTATCTTCCTCTAAATATAACCCACCTGAGCTGTTCTACCTACACCTGTGTAGCTACTAATCCTGTTAGCAATCGAACAACCCAGCTCAGTATTATAGACCTCTGTCCTAATAACACCACATGTTGTTTGTTGTTCCTTTAAAGGTGATGATTTTAGTCAGAGCTGGTTTCACTAGCTGCTTTCATGCTCTACTGATGCAAATCCAATAACAGCCTCGGATCAGAACGTTAAGGAACTCTTCAAGACAGTACCTGCTGTGCTGATACCTGCTGGACTGATTGCTGCTCTATCGATATTATCTGTGTGGTTCTGGAAACAGAAAGCAAGATAACAAGGCAAGAAATACATCTAGTTTTCCTACAACTGTCTGTTATTATGTCTGATTGTGTATGTGATATAGTTTGCATACTTGCTGCACTTCTGCTAAATATTATTCTGTCTTTGTGTGTGTAGTTTATCAGAAAGCTGAGCTGAATTACCCTGAACTGAAAAGCACATCTCAGNGATTGATGTGCGATAAGAAGTTGTTTTTTGGCTTTGATGTCAAGTTGAGACATGTGATGAGGCTTTCTATACAGAAGGCAGCAGAAGATCAGGAAACCATACATACACTTGTACACTCATATTCCACGACTTACATCACACTCTTTTACAATTGCATGTGGTGGTGGTGTGTTAAAGTGGGTTGCGCTGGTACGAGTGAGTCAGACACAGCAGTGCTGCTGGAGTTTTTAAACACTGTGTCCACTCACTGTCCACTCTCTTAGACACTCCTACCTTGCTGGTCCACCTTGTAGATGTAAAGTCAGAGACGATAGCTCATCT
>CM067476.1:39277662-39305116 GCA_034552555.1 Semaprochilodus insignis
CAAGACAGTTTGTTTTTGTGTATGTGTTATAATACGTTTAGAGGGTAGGGATGGGCCTGAATTCACTGCACAGATTGTTGCTTTCCAGTTTCTAGTTTGGCAATGTGGTAAAAATTAAGTCTGATCACTTGATTTTAAATGATGAAAATGAAAAATTTATGAGGCCACTCCTCACTAGCATGTCATATTCTGGATGCTTTCCTGTTATGGCAAAACTCTCTCTCTCTTATTCTGTATGTGTATAACATATATAATAAAATATAATATGCATTCGCCATGCTCTCTGTACACTCTCTGGACTACACCATCACCCTCATGTACATCTTCAATGCCTTTAGTTAGAAAACATAAACCATACTGAATTTATATTTCAAAGTTGTATTAATTCCATTAATGCTTCTTAACAGCCTTTTTTATTTTGTTGTTCTGTATTAAAACATTAGGTTACCACTGTTGTACTTTTGAGCATTCATTTAGATCATTTGTGCCTCAATAAGTCAAAATTGTACCTGCACAATATCTTTTTTTCCCAATATGAGGTTGTTGGATGCATTTTGTGTCAAAGCAGGGATAAACCACCTATAATTCAGTCTACTCATACTGCTATTGTGCTAAATATGTAAAGAGTTTACAACAGAAAAGGAAGCAAACCTTTCTCACAACACATAAAATAGTCAAACCGTGTAAAACCAGTAGCCTCAACACAGCTACCAAATGAAGATCCCCCTTTTATTATTGTGTAAACATGTATTGTGCAAATATTTAATAATTAATTTTGCATCATAACTGGACTGACTGCACAGCGTTCTGCGACAGCAACAAAACTTTGCAACTGTTCTTCTTGTCAACTGTTCTGCACGTGTGATTGTAGAAAAAAAGATATGTGTATTATACGCAGTGACTCAAGAACAAAATTCAATAAATAACTAAATCAACAAATCCAAAGACAAATCTGGAAAACAAGAAAACAAAAACACAAAAAAGAAGCGAATGTGTAAATCTCTCTGTTACTCACAGTCCATCTAGCTCTCCTCTCTATTCACAGGCCTGGAGAGGAAAAAAAACCCTTCTCAGCTGCCTCTTACAGTCCTTAGTCATGATGTCCTCACAATCTACAGTTTCAGATAACAATATCTATATATTGTACCTCTATGCTGAGAAGAGCTCCTCAATTGGGGTGTGGTAGGGTCAGCAGACTGTTAGGAAGCTTATTGATTTTTAATACAATATAGTACACTGCTATTTATTGTGGTGCGTTGTACAGCTCTCACATGTTATGGCCGACAATAGGATTGCATCCACACCAAGATAAGCAGTGCACTGTCTTATTGAAAATAGGATAATTTATTGGAATGCTTCAAACACATCAACACAGTCATCAAGCAGGCAAGAACACAAAACAAAAAAGCATGCATAATGCGCATACGCATAAATGTCTCTAGAATGTACTGTAAAAAAAAGGTACAATTTTATTTGTCACAGTACAAACAGTGTAAATATATGCTCAACGGTACAACAGTGGTTTTAAAGTCCATATGCATGTCCTCAGGCAAGGTACAAACTTGTGCCCTTTCATAACCGAACCAGAACAATAATATAAAAAGACAGGATGTACAGAATCAATACAAATATCATTTCTGTGGAATATGGTGCAGTTATACTCCCTAACTAAAGGTGCAGAGATACAGCCTTGAAGGCACCACCCAGTGACAGTTGTTCATGATATTCCAGCAATGGTGCAACTACATATATGCAGTGTTTACTGGTTGCTACACATATTATTTCATTTTTACATAAACTCCCAACATTATTATTCATTATGAAAACAACAACAACAACAATGATAGTTTTGTTGTGTATAAATACAGAATTATACACATACTTTGATGATGTGGTGGGGAGAAAATCAGATAGGAAAGTATATCAGTAAAAACTAGGGAAAAAGCATCCATAAAGATAAAAAGTACTTTTATACTTAAGTTTGAAGTCAAAAGAAGGCAAAAAATGCCATATGGAAAGTGTAGTGAAAGGAATGTGAAAAAAAGAATCGTTTTACAAAACAGCTTTAACAGCATTACATTTATTCAGATTACCAGCCTCCATTAACTACTCATCCCATTATCTTAACCCATTTCTTCACAGTCTCTTTACTGCACTGATCTTCCATATGACTGAATCACTTGGTATGTGCATGTAGTCAGCACTGGTATTACTCCTGTCTGCTTTAAACATGAGCACAGTCTCTACTGCTGGAATATATGCATGAACCAGCATGTTCAGGTCTGGGTAGTCATTGTTCTCAACTGAGAAACACATGAAGAACTCACCATGAAGGAAGACAAGATGGAGCAAAAGAAAGAAGTGAATCCTAGAAAAGCAGAGACTCAGCAAATAATAGATCCACATTTCTTTCCTCCTGTTCAGCGTGCTCTGAAAGTATTAGACCTGTTTACATGGTTTTCTCTCCCTCAATGTGCACAGTCTTTCTTTCTCCTAAACGTTTTTCTGTTAGAGCCAGTTTCTCCACCCATGAGAGAGGGCGGAGCAGAACAGCACGAACCTCCTTCTCAATTACCCAGACAAACTGTCTACTTGGCGTTATACGTCTCCTAGCACTGAGACCTCATCTAATCTGGTAGCCTGATAGCGCTCAGCATGTACACAAACCCCACAGTAAGAGAGGAAGTGAGTGGCCAGATGAAGTGCCATTTTACAACTACTGACTGCACAGCTGAACAGTTTAAACAGGTTTAGAATGTGCCTGTGGGTGAAAAGAAGCGTGTAGAGCGCATGCGCAGATACACAGCCATTCCCATCCATGCATATCAGAAATTACAGCCCAGCTAACGGAGGCCTGATTTCCAAGACTCCAGAGTTTATTGTCTAATCACTCCCTGCAAATCTAGATCCGTTTGGCGCCTTGCATTAGTTATTATGAAATATTA
The DNA here is from genome assembly GCA_034552555.1 of Semaprochilodus insignis. Lineage (NCBI taxonomy): Eukaryota > Metazoa > Chordata > Actinopteri > Characiformes > Prochilodontidae > Semaprochilodus > Semaprochilodus insignis. The sequence continues at coordinate 39,280,608 of CM067476.1, forward strand.
GAGACGCATCTTTGTGGCTATATTACAAATGGCAGCTCTCAATATTTCTAATTTAAAAGCTATCATTAGCACACAGTCCCATTTAAATCAGCGCTGACCGTTGAGTAAACTATTAGCTTTGTTCTTCCAAAGACCCTACAGAAAGGCCGTACATGTGTATGCTTCAGTTCATTGGTCGATTTCTGCCGCCTTATAAAATGCAAGGTGCGCTGCCCTTGACCGTCCAGGACGCACAGCTGGATGCGCAGAGTCATATAAAGTTCACATGTTGTTCACACGTTTCGGTCAAGGATCAGCGCGGCTAATAGGAGCAGTCGGCGAGGTTCCCGTCAACATTAACAAAAAGGAGGCAGACCGGTGAGCGCTGCGCACACTGCCAGTGGTGTGTGGGGCTTACTATGCGATAGTGCGTAATAACATTTCTGCTGTGTAACATCTCCCTCGTTGCTGTCTGCTCTCAGCTCTCCTCGTCCTCCCACTCACTTATCTCTCTCTCTCTCTCTCTCTCTCTCTCTCTCTCTCTCTCGTCATGCGAGTTTACAGCTTAATAAAGTGAGCGAAAGAATTGCAATGTGTTTTCCCCCCACAGTTGTAGCCCAGATGTGCCCCAAGCCCGACGGGCTTCCTTTGGTGACGTCAACAACGTGCGGACCTATAGGGTAAGAGACCTTACCGAAGCTGCTTGGTTTAAACACGTGAATTTTTTTTTTTTTGCCTCGTCTTTCATTTGCAGTTACATTACCACGCTGAATGCATTCCCAGCCCTGTTTGCACTGTCAGTGAGGAACTACTGTCAAACAAACACTGTGGGACTTACTTTAAAGGAGCAATATGTAAAAAATCTTTAGTTTAGAACATAACAAAATAAACTTAACTGATCAACAGAATGTGAAGAAACGACAGTTTTGGGGCTGCATCAAAGCTGTACATGTATTGTGTTGCATAGATATCTACTGATGTTACCATGCTAACCTGCTAGACCTGCCCCGTCCTGCCTCATAATACCACTTTGAAGCACCAGAGCTGATAGTGGCTCACTGTAGCATCAGCCTTCAGTCCCCATATGAGCAGAAGAAGAAGAAGAAGAAGCAGCATGTCTCATTTTGTGTGAAGGTGATTCTTGATTATGGCTATCTTAAGTACCAATGTTACTGACACTGTATGTGGAGGCTTGCAGGACTGTGAGACAAACACTGCCCTGCACAGTTTAGTCTCTGTCCGAGGCCAGTCACAGTATCAGAGAGTACCTTGAGAGTGCCATTTGGGACTGGGCTTGTTATGCCAGCCTGGTTTCCTCCTTACACTACCATGTGATCTCATACTGATATTTTTGGTTTGTATTTTGTAATATAAGCTCGTCGCCAAAAAAACAGCTGCACCCAGAAGGATGTGTTGGATTGCAGTGCTGTTAGGAAGGAAGATAAAGGTCACCAGGAACAATAAATGATGATAAATATTTATTGAGCTACACATACAGATGTAGTGTCTCTCAGTACGGCATCGGGCCGCCGTGTTTGTTAACGCAATGCCTTCTGGATTTACATTTAACATTATTAACATTGGATTAACATTGGTTGCTTCCTAGTTTCCAATAATGACAATACACCGTGCAATATCATACCACACTCTACACAACTCACATCCTTGTATCTACACTCTTTGTTCATTGTATCAGACTCTGGTTCTCTGCATACTTCGTTACCCTGTTCTTCAGTGGTCAGGACCCCCACAGGACCACCACAGAACAAGTATTATGTGGGTGGTGGATCATTCTCAGCACTGCAGTGACATTGACATGGTGGTGCTGCTCTGTGGTGGTTCTGTGTGTTAGTATGTGTTGTACCGGTACACCAGCCAAATAATACCTGCTGTGGTGGTCCTGTAGGGGTCCTGACCATTGAAGAACAGGGTAAAGATAAAAGAACAAAGTATACAGAGAAACAGAGCAGCGCAGTGTAAAGATGACTGTGTTTCATACCTTTGTTAAGACAGTGTATGGATGTATTGAGATGTGTTGTCCTGTTGACGATAGGATTGGCTGCCACACAGCTGTAGGCGTTATTATCACAGTGTTCAATATCCAGACGTAGAGAGAGCTTGCTGTTATCAGTATCACTAGTGGAGGAGAGTGGATAGCTGACTCTGAACCAGGAGAGAATCACCTTATACCCATTCCTCACAGAGCACACCACAGAACATCTCAGACTACATGCTGCAGGTGTAAGTGTTGGGATGGGTAATGTTGCTGGAAAACACAAGAAAATAACTTGATAAGAAAATTATGAAAAATATATATTATAGGAATAACGGATATGTTCTAGCACTACAGGTATTGGTTGCATCTTAAAGTCATAACATCTCCAAATCTAGGAGAAGATGCCACCACTACGGCATCAAAACCACTGAAATGCAGGATAAAGAGAGCTTCTGGTTCCAACATTATGCAGATAAGGGGCTCATCCAGTCACCAAACCTAACACTCTGCCAGCGACATATTTAGATACTTTGTCCCCTTTAACTAGTTGAAATCTGCTGCCAAAGTAGCTGTGACATGTGCATGTCCATGTTGGTCACAGTAAAGTGGATTAGCATGTTAAACGGGAGCTTTAGTGTAGTTGTCTATCGTATACGATGCTCCATGCTGCCTTTAGTCACTGCTATAGTTATGAGTGTACACACATTCATAACGGAATTCAGATTATCATGAGCTTATTAATGGTTTTCAGGCCAGTGAAATGTAAAGTACATTCTTATTCATATGTTTTTATGATCAAAAAGTAGTTTGTACCATGCTACATGGATTTGTTAGATCATATTCTGTATATATCACTGAGAAAACACGTTATTAATGGAGAAGAGTAGATTAAATGGCATAAATAGATGTAAACTGTTAAGAGGGAATTCCAACATTTCTGCATACTGAAATAATTAAGATGAAGACAAAGTCATTCAGTCTAAAGCGCTTAATGTCTCTGAAAACTACATCACTGAAAGTTATTACATGAAATGGTTACTTATGCCTGATGCCTAAGAACACTGGGCCTCCTTCACCAATATCTAGGTTCTAGGAGCAAGTCTACGACTGATTCATTAGGTGGTTTTAAACCGCAAAATAGTTTGCACCTTTGTGCTCCTGAGAGTGTGTAGATTCTGTTTATACATAAGAACAAATCCTGCATAAGAAAACACTGTTGAATGTCTGAATCTTCCTGAAAACCGTGTGGGTTTTAAGTGGGATTAAAGAAGAAATTTCTTTCTAATAATGGTTGGGGAATGAGGCCCTTTTGTTGTATGATACTTTTCAGATAATGGTTTTATCTGGCTTTTTTTTTTTAGATGAATTCTTTAAAATCAGTCATCCATCCATAATCAACATCATATATATGAAAACCCAGAAGTGGAAATAATTATGATGTATATGTTTGCAGGAGAAATGGGAAAAGCAGTGTTCTAGTTTTCGTTCTCAAACTCAAATATCTGTTTTCTACCATAAACAGTGACATTGAAATGCTTGTCTGAGACCTTATCACTGATGATCTGTAATTTATAAGTTCCAGAGTCGTTGGTTCTGATGTTGCTGATGGTCAGAGAGCCAGTCTGTGTGTCCAGATGCAGTCTGTCACTGAATATCCCATCATAAAAAGGGGCAGTGTCTTTGTTAGCTAGTTGTGCTATACGAGTGTTTGTAGTTCCAAATATCTACACTATGATATCATTACTGTTTATTATAGTCAGATCAGTTCTCAGAGTTACAGTGGCTCCCTCTGTTGCATCTACTGTCTCCACTCCATCCTTCACAGCTGCTCTCACATCTGGAAAACACACACAATCAGTCAGATGAAACATTTCCCAAGTGAAACATGTCTGTTCAAAACACAAAGATAGAAGTGTTGAAGAAAAAGAATGTATCATTTATGTATCATTTATTCTAATAAGTTCTTAAATTAATATTTTTACATTATTCTAGAGTTTGTTGTTTCAACCTTTGTGTCAGAACTTCCAGGTTACAACTGTAAATGGTTTTAACCTTTTTTTTTTAATATTTAAAATGTATAACAACAGCATACAAAATAGGACATAGGAGGAGAACAAAGTAGCTCAGATAAGACAAGCTTACATCATCCAAGGCTCATATTCAAACTCACATTCCTTTTGACGCAGCACTGAAACCTCTGAAGAAGCGAAAAGGGGCAAAACGTTGTATTTCGCAATACATAATAAGAATAATCCAATTGGCATCAAAGCATAGTTTTACACCCTTCTTAAACCTTTTCGCTTTTTCTGTAGTGCTGATGTCTGCTCAGTGAATGCGGCTCCTGAGAAAGTGATTTGTGAAGGGAAACATGAACTTGAGGGGAAACTGAATCACATGCAACACTTGCTTAGTCATGCCACAGCAATATTGTGGAAGCTAGGCTTGTATAGATATGCTACATGTCCGTCTCACCAGAGCTTCATAACTGAGCCATCTCCAGGTAAGGATGTTCTGGTGTTGGTTTCCCCTCCACAAAATGGTCATATGGACATTTGGGTGGCTGTTTTAAATTTAACTTCCTTAAATGTTATTTATAGGGTGCCCCACAACTCCTGTTTTAGCAAAATACTCCTATTACTTCCAGTTATGGTGACCTTCTAACTGAGCATATTATTCTACTCATATTGTATATTTATGTTCATATTGTATGTTTATTATCACCGTTATCTTAATATATTTATCAATATATTAGCTAGCACACCAAGCAGCTATCGATCCAAAGTCCTTATGAGAAAGTCTGTTCACTTGGTGACTGTCTTGCAACACCATCAGGCAGTTTTCCAGCCATGCAAGACCAGATTCCGATCTCTTTGTCATCCTGTTAGTGCCAGCATCGTTGTCAGACGGCTGCACAACGCAGGACTACACGCATGCCAACCGTTATGACAACTGGCCCTAACCTCAGGTCAACCTTGCCAAAGACTGCAATGGTGTCATGGAGTGACTCAGAATGGCAGCAGGTCATCTTCAGTGACGAGTCCCGCTTTTGTCTTGGTGGAGACGACCAATGAGTCCATGTGTGGAGGCAAAATGTTCAGCACCAAGACAAACGGTTTGTTGTCATGCGTCACATGTCCAGAAGACCTGGGGTCATTCCACCTCCATCCCTACCACACAATCTGCAGGAACTGTGTGAGAATATTCAAGATGCATGGGATGGATTAGCACAGGACACCATTAGGAACCTCTACAACTCTATACCGCCACACTGAGAGACACTACTTCTGTATGGGTAGCTCAATAAATATTACACATATCAGTCTAAAAGTATTATAATTTATTGTCCCTGATAACCTTTATCTTCCTTTCAAATAGCGTTGCAATCCAACACTTGCAACTATTTTTTGACAAGGAGTTTAGTTTGCAGTGTTTGGCTCAATAGCGCACAAAAACACACATCATTTTGTCATAATATTTGTTCTGGCTACTGCACCAGTTGCCGAAGATCTCCTTGGTTCTGTGATGCCCGTGTAAGCAGCAAGCTGATTGGCTATTTTTCTTAAAGGGTAGGACTTTCTCCAGTAACAGATGACATTATGACCTTTCCCATTAATGTTCACATCAGTGACGAGTTTCCTCAATTACAACGTCTCTGTTCTAAATCCAAGTAAACAAAGATGGCTGCTTCCTTGTTGTTATGGAAAGTAGCATGAATATGCACTATATACAATGCTAATAACATGCTGAGGTGGGTTGTCCCTCTCCAAATCTAAAAAATACCATGTACTAGTGCTGATTAGCTAAAGCAGGTAAATATTGGAATTCCTCAAGGAGAGCTTTGGAAATGGTTATGCTAGCACAATCACATATAGCATATCATAATGTGTATTGGTATAGAATTTGGTATTTGCTAATGCTGTGTTTTTCTGTAAAAAATAAATGTATGCTGCCCATATCATATCATATCATATCATATCATGTCATGTCATGTTCTCAGATGCCTAAAACTTTTTACTGCGTGTGTGCAAAGTGAAACTTACCATTAACGAAGATAAGAATCAAGAAAATAGCGGTGTGAGTCATTATTAACCTGCAAGCCCAACAAAAAAAAGAGTAATCATTCATTTGATGGTGAGCTGTTGCAATCCAACCTCGTATTCCCTAGCTGTGTTCCTGCAAGTGGTCGGTTATGTGCAAATACACATATTTCACAGACCTCAGGGGCCACCCAGCCCAGCAGGAGGAAGGAGGAGTTTCATTAGACATTATCATTTTCAAATATGCACATTCCAAATGAATGGTAAGTGATAAAAGCAGTTTCATTTTCAGTACATTTCAAGGCATGTGCATAGGGACAACTTTATCCATAGTATATGCTGGTTTGAGCAACCAGAATCCCCGGATAGCATGTGGACGTGGGCCACATCTGGCATGTGCACTGCTGGCCCACTGTTGGCATGGCCTACAGTAAACCAGGGTGCATACATTTGGCCCACTTGTCCCAAAACAGATCTCGTCCACATCTAGTCCACTTCTAGCACAAATGCGGCAGCGCAGCACTCATGTGGCCCACCCGTCTAGATCACCTCTGGCAGAGATACAGCAGAGTTGCCTACTTTTGGCTGCGGCATGGTCCTTAGCTGCTGCATGTGTGGCCATCTTTTTGCCATCAGCCTTTTCTGAACACGGCGGGCTCCTTCACGTCACAGCAGTGTCACTATGTTGACCAGCTTCATTGAGGGGGGGCTTTATTGAAGTATAGGAGTAGTAGCTGGTACCGAAGCAGCTGGTACCATGCAGTGTAAAGCACCAATACAGGCAGGTTAATAGAATGAGCCAACTTGAACAACTGACAGTGCTACACAGGGAACTAGGTCAAGATAATGACTATAACTACACAGGCAGGCTTATAATAGGAGTGTTCTTGGGGATAAGTTGGAGTACCTTGCTAATGCTCTTGTGGCTGAACACAATCCAATCTTCACAGCAATGTTTTAGCAGTGCAAAAGCCCTTCCAGAAGAGTGAAGAGCAGTAACTAGGCCTACACCTGACCTACTAGTACTTCCATAGTCTATGATATATTGTAGGATGTTTATTAGATGGTTCTCTTTTCTAGATTTCTAATCTATCATCAGCACCTCACCGTATGATGGGGGTGGTAATTATCTGATGAGTTGAAACTGCAGGCAAGTGGGTCACCAGTGGGTGAATTGGAAACCACTCACTTACAGCATACCCAGATAGTCGAGGAGACGTAAACGTGCAACTTCTTCCTCTTGTTTTCATTGCGTGTCTCATTCTGTGGGGACATTTGCTCTGCCTGAACCTCAGGCTGCTATGTGCCTACAACTTATAGGAATATAGGAACTGGAACCACAAAACCCAGTTTGGTATGTGAGTTACATTCGGCACTGCAAGCCACATTCACTGTTTGCAGGCCTCATACATTGTGACCTATATAGCCTAAACCACACGGTGTATCGTTCTGACTCTGTACACTGCAGTGCCTTTTAACCTGCGTCTAGTTATTTTTGAATGCGTGAAGCATAAAGACTTTTATTTTAGACAAACGTTTCCAGATTTTGATGATACGGCTTTTGGTAAGATCACTGTACAGTCTGTACAGTTTACACCAGATTATGTGATAACAAAATACACCCCGTGAGCAGTGGCGGGTGGGAATCAATACAACATATTGTTGCAATATTTTTACATGATATAAACTGCAAATATGAATAAAACTATAATAATAAAACTAATTGCTAGTTTTGGTTATTTATATAAGCCTCAACATAAGTAAGTAAACAATTTGGAATGACCTGGATTTCTGTATTGCTTACTGATAAAATGTGGTCTGATTGTTATCTAAGTCACAATTATAGATTCTGGCATTGAAGGCAAAGTGCAAAAGCCTCAGCATATTGCAAAATAATCTGTATTGTGACTGTATTGTATCAGGGTGAATCATATCATATTGTGTTGTATTAGTAGCTACTTCATATGCATCTTCAATGGATTGGTTCATTGGCAGTGCAATGACATGAGAATTGCATAGGCCTCAGTGATAAGGATACACACATGTGACAGACATCCTTTTAGTAATTAGAACTGCTGCCATTTAACATTAATATGGTGCGCACATCATACAGCTCTGGAAAAATTTAAGAGACCACCTCAAAGTGATCAGTTTCTCTAGCTGTACAGTTTCTGGGTTTGTGTTTGACCAAAATGAGCAGTTCTGTTTTATTCTATACACTACTGGAAACATGTCTCCCGAATTCCAGATCAAATATTGTATTTTAGATCTGTTTATTTAGAAAATCACTAATGACGCCTCCAGAAGCCTGTTTTTTGAACCATGCTCGCTGTGCATTTCACCCCAGTCACCACTCGCCAGTCTTTCTGCAGGTCACTTGAGGTCATCTTACGGTGGTTAAGTGACTTTCAAATAAGGTAGCACTCTTCACAGTCAGTAGAGAGTGGTTTTCGCCCTCTGCCAGTCTGTAGCTGTGTTGTCCTGTGTGTTTGCTGCTTGACTTTGTTCTTATGATCCCGACGCTCACTGTATCTGCCAGTAAAGCTAGAACCGAACCTTCTGTTCCTCACTAAGAACCTGCTGTACATGTGGAGATGCTGATTTAAGAAGAAACTGGAGTGGTCTCTTATTTATTTCCAGAGCTGTATATACACACACTGCACTGAAGCTTATGCGTATGCAGAGCAGAGCAGAATTATTGTACTGTACAAAGGTCCTGGATCAGGTGGATCAGTATGGATGGTTTTGATCTGCTACATTGACTTTGCATGTCAGAAATCATGATTTGAATCACTTACAGCAAAGCTTGTTCTTTGACAGGTTAGGCAGATGCCTGCAGGGAAACTGTGTACCTGTTCTAATTAACCTCCAGCAACCGTGTGATGGGAACTACCCTGCATAAATCAGCTAAGGGTTGAAATGCAGTGTATGAAAAGTGCAGAGGGGACTTTTGCATTCATAGGGTTTTAGTGCCTTGGCCTCTGGTTGCGGACCACTTCCGTTTCATGTGAGATGGGGGGTGCTGGCTTTTGCAAGTGTGAGTGAAGTGCACCAACCACAAACTCGTTCTTAACGTGTAGCATGGTAAGCATAAGAGAAGGCATGTGAAGGCAATGAATAGAATAACACTGAAAACACAACTAAGTGCTTACTGTACACTAGGATATGCTGGCTTGTGTTGTTTTTGGTCAAGAGAAGGCTGTACCTACTTCACTCAGTGTCTTGCTGTTCATCTTTCAGTCCTGCATCCGTTTATTCCTGGGGGTGTAATATACACGCTTTCCCATTATCCATAAATCAATGCATCTGTGCTCGGATATTGCATGCTTTCAGGATCTAGAGTGCCCTGCTGGCACAAACCACTAAAATGATCCAGTGTAAAGTAACCACAGCTGCACAAACCTGCTGAAAGTGCTAGCTACCAGGAAAACCCCTAGAATAACTGTTGTATGTAACAAGTTCTGCAATAATTTCCAATGAAACCTAAAATAAAGCTCCCAAACACATACTATGAAATCTGAGGAACCATTCTGGGCACTTTTGAAGGACCATTCAAAGAACATTTAACAGATTTATTAATTTAGCAGATGTTGTTATCCACAGTGTCTTAATGTGCAAACAACGGGAGCCAACCCAGCACGAAGCGTCAAGATTCTCCACCTTGGCTTTATCCAGACTGAAAATATTAAGCAATGAGCTCAAATATTAAGGGCTAGATATAATTACAAGAAATATAAGTGAACCATTTGGAATTGCATTGATTACTAATGAGATGTGGTCTGATTATGTAAGTCACAATGATATTATCTGATTATGTAAATCATAATATAACTAACCAATGACACACAAGCAGTTGGTTGTACTTTTCATGTCTCATTGTGTAACATTCACAGTGCAGACCAGAAAAAAAGTAAGTGAATTCTTGAATCACCCCACTGTATGTTTCTTGAAAGTGCAAATAAGATTTGCACACCACTGAGGACCATTCTTCTCCTCAAATGAGTTTCAGTTCTGGGATGTAGTTCTTGCTTGCACATCCCTCTTTAGGTCACAGCATCTCACTGGGGTTAAGNACTTTTGAAGGACCATTCAAAGAACATTTAACAGATTTATTAATTTAGCAGATGTTGTTATCCACAGTGTCTTAATGTGCAAACAATGGGAGCCAACCCAGCACGAAGCGTCAAGATTCTCCATCTTGGCTTTATCCAGACTGAAAATATTAAGCAATGAGCTCAAATATTAAGGGCTAGATATAATTACAAGAAATATAAGTGAACCATTTGGAATTGCATTGATTACTAATGAGATGTGGTCTGATTATGTAAGTCACAATGATATTATCTGATTATGTAAATCATAATATAACTAACCAATGACACACAAGCAGTTGGTTGTACTTTTCATGTCTCATTGTGTAACATTCACAGTGCAGACCAGAAAAAAAGTAAGTGAATTCTTGAATCACCCCACTGTATGTTTCTTGAAAGTGCAAATAAGATTTGCACACCACTGAGGACCATTCTTCTCCTCAAATGAGTTTCAGTTCTGGGATGTAGTTCTTGCTTGCACATCCCTCTTTAGGTCACAGCATCTCACTGGGGTTAAGGTCAGGATTCCAAAACACAAATCACCCAACGTCTCCAACATTCTCTCGTAACATGTTTTGATAGGCCTTTGAATACATTGTTCCCCCAATTATCAAAAGTGTCTAGGCCCTGCGGCAGCAAAAGCAGCCCCAAACTTTGATGCACCCTCCACCATGCTTCACAACTGAGATGAGATTTTGGTGATGGTGTGCAGCATTTTACTTCCAAATATAGTGTTATGCATTTGTAGTAATAGAAGTAGTTCCACCTTTTTTCTCATTTGTCCGTAGAACATTTTCCCAGAAGCACTGCGGAACATGCAGGTGGTTTTGGCCAAGTCTTGAGACAGGCTGCAGCAGTGACTTCCTTCATGGGGTGCTTTCATGAACAGCATTCTTTTTCAGTGTTTGTCTAATAGTGGACACATGAACAAAGGTTTCTGCAGTTTGTTGTCAATGCCGATGTCTATAATTATGACTTTATTACACTGTATTAGCAACCAATGCAGAATTCCAAGTAATTCCATATACTTCACTTACTTTATATGGTAATTGTAAGATGTTTACATTAATACCCACATGGTTTAGAAGGTTTTGACATCTTGAGAACATGACCCTGAGGTGTAGATCGAGGCCTTTAAAGAATATTGTAGTGCACGATAGTCCCACCTGTTCTTTACCATGAAGGCTAAGGAGTAATGCTATTACATTACAATCCGACACTTCCTTCTGGGTTCAGCTATTTTTTGACGATGAGTGTTTTTATAGACAGCCACTCAGCCATGATGAGTCAGTCTTAGGGGGAACTGATCTCACAGCTTTTAATGCTTATTTAGCTGCTTCAGGGAAGTGTTTCTCAATTGACCTTCTGAATACTTCTAAAATGTTTCACTTCTACATTTTTATGGCTGTTAGATATATTGCATTACTAACTGCACATTTCACAGTAAAACTAGTGGGATAAAACAGCCTCAGTTCACTCCTCTATTCTTAACCACATAAATGCAGACAGACTTGCATGGTGAGGCCTCAAAGCTTCAGAGATGGAGGGGATGTCAGGGAGGGGATGTCAGGAGAATGGAGTGAACTTATAAAAACCCTTTAATTAAATTTCACATGAATGAAATTCATAATGACAAGTTGTGACAGAAGGTTGGATGGAACTTTATTAGGCTTCATGAAAAGTACTGAATGAAATATGTACTGAATGAAATATTTATTTAAGTGGTTACAGAGTGAAGATGCTAATTTGTTGGATATTATGGTCAATGTTGTTGGGTTTCTAGTTTGCCCAGTTGTGGGCATGTTATCTAGCTAATTTTAGGCTGATGTGAAGTTATATAATGTTGACCCCTCTTCTCAACCTGGTTCTGGAGGCCCACTGTCCTGCACTTTCCCAATTATCTATATATTGATAGATATTGACTTTTGAACATTTTCAAAGGGTACAATGGTGGTTTCCTGCAGTATCAATACTATTTTTACTAAATCTGTTTTCATTTTCGCCCACATAGGCTTCTGTAATGCATCGCTAGTGAGGAGTTCTCACCCTTGACCCCTGACCAGAAAACAGCAGGAGTGCTGTGTGGCCTTTGAGGCAAATAAGGTTGAAAAGGCTGTCCTTGGAATTTGTGTCTCATATACACATGCCGGCTACTTCATTAGCTACACCTCCTTGTATCTACACTCACTGTGCATTATATCAGCTCTACTTACCATATAGGAGCACTCTGTAGTTCTATGATTAGTTACATTGTTATCCCCCTTTCACCCTGTTTTTTAATGGTCAGGACCCCCACAGGACCACCACAGAGCAGGTATTATGTGGGTGGTGGATCATTCTCAGCACTGCACTGACATGGTGGTGGTGTGTTAGTGTGTGTTGGCGGGCGTGAGTGGATCAGACACAGCAGTGCTGCTGGAATAACCTCAGTGTCACTGCTGGACTGCGAATAGTTCTCCAACCAAAACTATCCAGCCAACAGCGTTGTGTGGGCAGCATCTTATGGGCAACGTTCTGTGACCACTGATGAAGGACTAGAGGATGATCAACACTGTGCAGCAGCAGAGGGGTTATCATCTCTGACTTTACACCTACAAGGTGGAGCAGCAAGGTAGGAGTGTCTAATAGAGTCGACAGTGAGTTGACACAGTGTTAGTGTAACTGCAGCTCTGAGAATGACGCACCACCCACATAATACCTGCTCTGTGGTGGTCCTGTGTGTACAGAGAATCCGATGGACTCCAGTCTGTAATTGTAGAACTACAGAGTGCTCCTATATGGTAAGTAGAGCACGATTTAAGGTGGAACAGAAAAATTTAAACAAGAAGCTGGGTTGCTGACCTGTACAGAGAACTCCAAGAGATTGGTGATGGTTGCTATTTTCACAAGGTGTCTCATTAACAAGGTGTCTCATTAAACTACATTTACATTTACATTTATGGCATTTAGCAGACGCTCTTATCCAGAGCGACTTACAACCGTGCTTAGCGTTCTGTCCTCCTGATAATAGTTTATTATCCTATTCTCAGGCTACAAGCCACAGCCAAGCTAACTTGAAGCTGCCTTAAAGTCATAAGAAATAAGATTATTAGCTACATCTGCTAACACAATAGCCACCATCAATATTACCAAATACTGCAGTGTGTGCCAACTGACACAATGACTGTTGAAATTAGCTGGCTCGTGGTGGCTAAACCTAGTGAGCCATCTTCGCATACCACATGGACTCAATACAGATCTACAGCATAAGTACATTATAACATTAATATGAGAGGGCTACACATAGTGAAGCTTGATCTGTACACACCGTACTGTCATCATGGTTCTGAAAGACATTAGCTGTGAGTGAAATGTGCAGAAGTATATGATGTGTAAAAACCGCAGGCCAAATTATGTTTATGTGCTTTCAGATATCGGGCTAATAACAGGGGTAGTTCTTGACAGACTTCAAGCAAGTCTGGAAACATATTGCATGTAGCATTTTGCAAAGTCTCTGTGGTCTGTATGCAAACATTAGCCATATTTTACCTAGCTTATTTCCATTGTGTTTCACTGTCATGTGCATCTTAAATCTTAAGATTTAAGATCTTAAAACTTTTAAATAAACAGGAAATTCTATTTTGGTCAGCAAACTCAAGTTAATGCAGTTTAAAACAAACAGCTACGAAAGCCATCTCTCTATGTATTAGCCTATATATCTATCTATCATACAGTTGCGAAGATGTTGGAGTAAAACAGGAAATTGTAATTTGGTCAGCGAGCTCACGCTAATGCAGTTTTAAACAGACGACTGCTAACACCATCTCTAAATATTGGCCCGTCTCTCTATGTATCCATCTATAGTACCACCACGTCAGTGTTGCTGGAGTGCTGAGAATGATCTACAACACAAATAACATCTGCTCTGTGCAGGTCCTAACCACTGAAGAGCAGGGTAACAAAGTATACAGACAAACAGATGGACTGCAGCCCGTAATTGTAGAGCTACAAAGTGCTGGAGTGGAGAATGAGTGTAGATACAAGGAGGTGTACCTAATGAAGTGGCCGGTGGGGGTATAAAGGTAACATTAGCTCAGGACATAAAACTCCAGGTAGGATATATTGCTATAAGATGCTGATCAGCTTCTATGGTACAGTTGCCGAGACCTCAGCGTAAATTCTATTGGTCAGTGAGGTCACGCTAATGCAGTTTTAGACAGACGAGTGTGAACACCATCTATCTATCGGTCTATCAATCTATCTATAGCACAGCTGCGAAGACTTTGGAGTAAACAGGATATTCTATTTTTCGGTGAGCTAACGCTAATGCAGTTTTAGACATGTGACTGTGAACCCCATCTCTCTATCTATCGGTCAGTCTATCTATCTATAGCACAGTTGCTAAGACTTCAGAGTTCTATTGGTTAGTGAGCTCACGCTAAAGCAGTTTTAGACATGTGACTGTGAACCCCATCTCTCTATCTATCGGTCAATAGATCTATCTATCTATAGCACAGTTGCTAAGACTTCAGAGTTCTATTGGTTAGTGAGATGTGACTGTGAACACCATCTCTCTCTCTCTCTCTCTCTCTCTCTCTCTCTCTCTATCTATCAATCTATCTATCAATCTATCTGTCTATTGCACAGTTGCTAAGACTTCAGAGTTCTATTGGTTAGTGAGCTCACACTAATGCAGTTTTTAACACATGGTGGACCCTCTCTCTCTCTCTCTCTCTCTCTCTCTCAGACCTTGAAGAAAACAGGATATTTTGTTGGTCAGCGAGCTCATACTAATGCAGTTTTAAACAACTGCGAAAAACATCTCTCTATATATAATACTGTGAAAAAAACAGGTTCGCAAAAAGCTACAGTCATAGGCACAAGTTTGCAAAAGCTTGCACACCCCAAAAGATCAAATGCTACGGTATGTTTTGTTGATTTGAAGTTAACACATCTTTTACAGGGCACAAAACCGAAATAACTATTTTTAGGGTTTTTTAGATTATATTGTAGGCTTTGTTACATTCAATCAAAAATGTTATTTTCAAAAACATTTTATTGATATTTATTATATTATGAACATATATATTAGAATAAATACTAAACAGAATATTAATACAATAAGTGCCCATTTTATGTATGTCTGTGTGTTTGTTCATTTCCAACCCTCTAGCCAAGGAAGCCCAGTATTGCTTGCAGTTGTCACATGTGCTGCTGATGGAATTTACCAGATCTGTGCAATGGGGGCACCAAGATGAAATCTGGAACGAAACTGCTGGAAACTAGCTCACGAGGCTGGTACGGTTTTCAGGTCTTTAGGCTGTTAGGTTCACCAGGTTCCTCCTCTTGAATTAAAGATGCATGGTTTATTTAACCTATAACCAGTCAGTGCTAAACTTAATCAGTAACCTGATTAGTTACATTATTTACAGTAGTGATGGACTGACTGCTTGTCAGTGCTGGTCTCAGGATTGCATCATAGAAAGGGAGTCATTTTTAAAGCTACATTATGTACAGCTTGGGGGCTTGTACCAGGGGTTGTCCTTAGGTCTCGGACTAATAGCAAAGTAATGTTCAAAGAGAACTCAGTCAAAACTTGGTGAAAGACTTTCATTTAAGACCTACACATCAAGCTGTGTCTATGGATTTGATGGTAAAGACCAATGATGTAGTCATGACTGAGCATTTCAGACTTATGTCTTTAAAAGACAGATAGTGTAAACAAAGGAACGGAATAGCTGAACTTTCTTACACAAGTAAACCTCTTGACCTCTTTCTCTCGATATTTTGGGGTTCGGGTTGCTTACCATTTCCTGTATCACTGACTGTAAGTCAGCATCGCTTTCAGAACTCATCATCAAACATCCTGTTGAACTTTCATCATGTCAGTGACTGCGTAGCAAACATCCTCAATGTGTTTGCTGTAGAACCTTTTACTGTAGAACCGTTTACTTTAGGATCATTTACCAGCTGCCCACGGAACAAACTTTGACCCCATTTTTCTTGCACCTAGTCACTCTAAAATACCACAGTTAAACACCACACGACTGCCCTTGTCAGCGTCGCAAAGACTGCAATGGTGTCGGGCCAGACTGTCATGACTCAGATCGGCATCGGGTTATCTTCAGTGACGAGTCCCGCTTTTTGTCTTGGTGGAGACAAGTGTGTGTAGGCACCATGGTAAGTGCCAAGATGAACGGTGAGTTGCCACGTGTCACACATCCAGATGGCCTGGTGTCACTCCACCTCCACCCCTACCGCACAATCTGCAGGAACTGGGTGAGAATATTCAAGCTGCATGGGATGGATTATGGCAGGACAACATTAGGAACCTCTACAACTCCATGCAGAGACATCTGGCATGTTATGTTAGCAAACATCTATCATCATTTATTGTTCCTGGTAACCTTTATCTTCCTTCTCAATAGCTCCGTAATCCCATCCTTCCTGTACACAAACTATGCAAGGTGCACAGGGCCCCCACTTGCTGTTGGGGCAGCGTTGTGTGGGGTTATGGTTGGGGGTGTGGGTATATCAAGCACTGCAACAGCTTTTATAGTGCCATAGTGTCTAATGACCGACCCTGCTGCCACTGGATACTTCTGTATCAGGTCTTTTCCAGTGATCTGTTAAATTATTTACCTATGCACCACGTGTCCTTTGCACCTCGTTGGCTTATCAAACGGCTTTTTTAAAATCCCGTGACTCATGCTAAGCTAAGACACAAAGAGTGTGCTTGGGCTCCTGCCAACATTATATGCCATTATTATTGTTATTAGAAGCGTGCCTACAACAGACGTGCCTGTTTACATGACGACAGACACGTTCAACGGAAGCTTGGGATGTCATGGTAGCACAGGCTGTTAGCACCAGCAAAGACAAATGTTTTTATGAGACAGCAATGCAGTTACTGGATAATAAGGCCCACACTATTAGTAGTGCTTTGTACTGGCACTGTTATTTACTTCCAGTGTGGCCGGCCATCCTAGATGGCTCTCACCACGAGGTGTCATCATGAAGCTTCCCCCAGGGTGGAAGCGTCCGAATTTGTTTACCTCTACATTTCTGCAGCTTATGGTTTTTAATAGGGTGGTCTGGCCCCACACTTGACCTTCGCTCCTTTATCTTGTGGCTATAAAAATAAGCCGGCACAAATGAATACCCAAGCTTAGCGGCTCCTTTGCCTATATCAGAGAGTAACTGCTCTGTGCTGTAGGTTTGTTGCCACATTGAGAAAACCAAACACCCACCTCTGCTTTTATCTACAACCCAATGACTGCAAAACAGAGCTAGTCTGAAATAGAACTATATGCAGTGCTTTGGAGAGTGACCTGGTTTGACCAAAGATTTGCTGTTAAGCTGCCATCCAGCCTTACGCACCTGCTCTGGTGATAAGGAGAGGCGTTAAGGACAGCCTATTGTTTCCCCCTCGAGCACCTGTTGTACCTGAACACCTGCCCGAGTTTAATAACATCTCACTTGGCTCAGGTTACTAGTAGCTAGCCCCTTATTCTCATCATCTACCTAAATGGGATGTTTTCTGAACTGGTGCCACAATTACATTCTGATGCCTGTACAAGCTGTAGCATTTAAGGTGCAATGGAGCATTCAGTTAAGAAACTAGAAAACAGGGAACCAATGTTGAGCAACCAGCTGGGTTGCTTGGAAAGGGGCCGGCATCCCCTTCACAACCTGGGAAAAGGTACGGGTCCTGCGGTTTCGCCACTGTCATTGTTTCCAGCTGGACTAGAACGTGCTGGTGTATTTACATTATGTTTTGGACAGTCAAGACGGTTAAGGGTCAGTGACTACATAGCAAATCCCAGAACTTCCACCAATGCCAGATTTGACATTGGCGTTGTCTGTGGCAGTGCAAGTTACACGAAAGACACTTTGAAATCTGATTTGAGCAGCTAGAGCATCCAAACTGAGACGCATCTGTAAAAATCCCTTTGGAATCGCATTTCAAACCACCACCATCTTTCAAATCCACCTCCTCAAACACCAATTTCATGTGTTTTTTACCATCCAGACTATTAAAATTCAATCTGGATATGGCAAAAAAACAGAACTGGGCTGGCAGTGTGTACAATGCTAGAGGTTCATGACAAGGCTTCATCGTGTATAACACATGCCATTCACACCTTCATTTAGGAAACACAGCCTAATAACCAAATACACAAATGCATTGATGACGCAAAGCTTTTGCTTTGTAGTGAACGTGAGAAGTAGAACAGAAGAATCCTTAAACCGCATATTCTCAGGTAAACATGTTTTTGGCCAAACTGTACTCGTACACAACAAAGCAAACCACTTTAGAGATCAAAATCTTGCCCCAGAAAAACGGGAACCCACAGCGTCTGCTATGAATGCACAGTTGCTGCACTTTTACAACTGCACGCAGATGCACCGAAGACCCAAATACAGTTTAGTCAGACTCAGAAATCTTATGGTCTTTGAAGTGCTGGTACATTAGTATATTAAGCATATTCCATAGTACATTCAAAGGCCCTCTACAAGCTTGCTCTCCAAATGAGAGCAAATCACGTCTAGCGAAAGCAAATAGCCGGATTGTTGGGTGTCACGACCTCACACACATACCTCACCTTTCTTTTGAATTGTTCACACCTTCCTTTCATTATTTCCACGCGTTACCCACAAGACCCCAACCGCTTTCCTTTGAACTACGATGTGTGAAGTTTAGTGTGCATGCATCTACTATTAATATGAGGCCCTCGTGCATCATTCATGCATCATTCGTCTGTAGAAAATTACAGATTGCACATATTTTTATTGACTCTGTCAGCAAAATATCAAATGATATTTCCACTTGTGTACGTTTCTCGGTACTCAGTTCATACTGAGTTAAAGCTCCCACAGAATGGACATTTGCATGTACAGTATATTGTCATAGTTGAATAAGGAGCATTCAGTACATAGACCTAACATACTGTGAAACCTCAAACACTGTAGTTCCCCCATTCAGATACAAATCACATTACACAGAAAGGGTGTGGTAAAACAGGCCGTTTCAAAAATGACATAACGGTTATGACTGTACCTCCAAAATTAAAATACAACAACAGAGCAACAGCAATGGAAATGGAGGACCCTGTAGAGAAACTAGTCCAGGCTGCGATCTTTCGTATCCTTTCCAAGAAACCAAACTATCAGCAGGCATGATGTTTATCTTCGAGCAAGGCTGAAAATGATGTCCTATTTGCTAAATGCTCCAGCTTGTACAGGCGGCAGATTGTAACTGCGGCACCGTTTCATTTCCAACTACATTTACAGCATTCGGCAGATGCTCTTATTTAGAGCGACTTACAAAGGAGTTTAGTGTTCAGTCAGAGTATGTACCCTAGATAGATGAAATAGGTTAAAGTCTAAAGTCCGTTTGAGCACAGATGCTGCCGGGACCATTTCAGTGCCAGGTTTTAACAAGCTTGGGAATTCCCAACGCTATCTGAAGCATCCTATTACGTAAGATGGGGAACTCCCAGTTTTAGAGGGAGGGAGTCCAGGACAGTTTGCTTGAAGCTACACCAGAGTATGCTACCCAGGAAGTCTTGTAGAGACATAGTGACACTGCGTATGTTCGGAGGGGACAGACAAACATAGAGTGGTTTGACTATACTACAAATTCTTTGCCTCTGTGTTGGAGTTGTGATCTCTGTGATGTATCTATGATTTAATGTCTGTTTAGCATGATCTTTTGAGGAACAGTATGTGGAATACTGACCACACATGTGGGCAGATGTTTGGTCAAGCCAGCACACAGATCTATCGCTTTAGTCTTAATTGGTGCCATCAGAGAGAACAAGCAAGGTGTGTGCAAAACCAAATAGCTGACTTCAGATCTCAAAAGGCCAGAAGAGCACCAAGCAAAGCACAGAGGACAAAGAAGTTAACCTCAAGAGGGGACAACTGAATGAGACTTAGGAAAGAGGGGGGCAGGAGCTTACCAGTGAGCTATAACTCAGCCCAGTGGTGGAGCCGCTAAGGGGCTAATTAGAGGTATAAGAAACTTAAAGGAACTGAGGGAGGAGGTGTGGAAACTAAAGAGGGTTTCACTAGATCTTAGAAAACCAGGCTTCAGAGAAGCTCTCAGAAGCTACCAAAATACCAGCTTGTTCAAAATGAACAACACTCAAGACAGAGCACAGAGTAATGGGTGAGCTCTCCTTAAATAAGCTGTGATACAGGTGCTGCTGGTTACCCCTAATTACTAAGGGACACCCTCTGGCTCCCTCTGGTGGCAAGACTGGGCCTTGCATTGGCTGGGGCCTTATGCTAAACCCTGCACTAGGAAATGCATGCTCATAGTGCCATTTGGCAGTCCATTATAATTATATTTAGCCTCATGAATTAGTGAATATTAAAAGATTAACAGTGCTGCAAATTCGGTATTCATTTTAACTGAAAGATTAAACAACTTACTCACTTGATCACTTACCTCCATCAGTCCCAGGGGTGTCCAAGTGGGGTCTGGGGGCATGGTCCCACAGGAGATGTACCAGGGGCTACTCTGGTACTGTTCTTCTTGTCTTATCACTCACTACAATGACTGATACTTTACTGAGACTTCATGCTGGATTTCTAACAAGCTTAACTTAATGACATTATTGTTGCCTGTCCAGGGTGTTTCCTGCCTTCAGCCCAATGAGCACTAGGATAGGCTCCAGCACCCCCTGAGACCCAGAAGGATAAATGGTTTAGTCATTTTGAATGAATGACATGAATGTTAGTTGCATACACATATAGCCATTGTTGATCACTGTATGAATATGTGGCTAATTAATGTGGTAAGTAACTTAGCTCTGATTAGCACTTACAAATCAGCCATTTTCACCACTACATACAGTTCCTGACCAATTTGTAAGTAATTCCACAGATACAGTTCCAGTCCAACGTGATGTTTGCTGCCTTTTCATGCAAGTCAGAGACTGTGAAGTGCTGGTATGGTGGTATGGTGTCAGGTGACTTATCAACTGATGCAAACAAGGACAGGTACCTGACATTCCACAAAGCCAGTGAGTGGAACATGTTTACTGATGTATATATGTTTGTATCAGTATATTGGGGGCCCTGCGATGGACTGGCAGCCTGTACATGGCAGCCTGTACAGTGAGGCTCCAGCACAGCGACTCCAAAGGATAAATGGCTCAGAACATGAATGAACAAATTAATGTATGTATGTATGTATGAATTAATGAATTAATAAATATTGGGGGAGCACATTTTTTTAGCATATCTGAATATTAGGGGTCATGTCCCCCACAATATATATTGTGGATACTACGATGAATTATGAGTGTGATTTTGCTATGTAGGCACGTTTAATAATAACTAGATAATAGAATTTGATGATCACAATGACATATCTTCTCAGTCAGGTTCATATTCTAGGTGGGTGTGTTCACTCTTGTAGCTTACATTACTTATTGTTTCACTCTGAATAATACAGATTTTGAATGAGGCCTAATGTTTATTTTAGCCAGCTGTTAGCCAAAACCCTGTCTTCAGCTTCAGCGGTTGCCGACTAATTTGAAGGCCAAGTAAAACCAGAGACCCTCCCCCAGGTCTGGTATGACTGGCTTACAACTCACAAGGTCCGATATGACTCGATTACAACTTAAGGATGCCTGTCATGACTCACACCATATGAGATCTGATATGACTGACTGAGCCAGGGCTTCCACTTTTCAGGTTACGTTAGTGAATCTGGCTAAAGCCCCCCTAAACTGGCCTAGCAATGCCCACGATCAAATCTACTTCCTCAGCTTCTTTCTCTCCTTGTCTTACATTTGTTTATCATTAAACTCAGATTTACCAGAACTACATCTAAAATATGATGATCATGGTCATTGCAACTAACTCATCAGCTCAATACTGCCAGACATCATTAGACCTTTTAGCATATGCTAATTTTGCCGGTCCATGTAGGTTTTTATGGCTCGGTGAAGAGATATATAAAGACAAAATTATGTTGTAGTGGCCTGCTACTGGTTGGTGCTGCCTTAAAAAGGCTCAGGAGTCATGGGCATGTGAGCACCTTTGCCTGGAGGCTTATGGTAGGTATGTGTGTATGTGTTTATTGTGTTAGTGGTGTCAGGGGTGGGATAGCACTCTCCAGCGGACTGGGTTCCATTAACTTAAGATTTGACAGTATAGTGAGGCTCAATGACAAATCAGCACAGTACAGCCTGGCGCAGTGTGGCGAGGTTTGCCGGCGAGAGGACGGACAGTGAAAGTAAAAATATCAAAGGCTTCAGAGTGAAAGCACCACAGCAAGCAGTGAAGCTATGGTGTGACCTGCTATTGTCTGGTGTTGCCTCAGAGAAGCTTGGGAGGTGTGGCCATCTCAGTGGCCATGCGCAGAGGGTCATGGTAGACATGCCCTCCTGAAAAAGAATGACTGTTTATTGTTGCTAATGCTGTTTGTTAGGTATTTGTATGTATTTGGGGGGAGTTGGGGGCTGTTTTATGTGGCGTTGGTTGGTCATATTGAGTGATGTTCTCTCCTGTGAGGCATGTGCCTTTTTTGCTGGTCATTTATAAAACAACAGCATTAGCTATGGAAATATTATGGATACAGCTTTATAGTCATTACCATAATCCATGGCAGCGCATTCCTTGTTTAAATGCTATCAGTATCACAAAACCACATTGAGATTTTCTCCAATTTATGTAAATGAATAATGGCTCAGGACAGCGACATTGTAAACAATTAGCTCAAACTTGTAACCATAGTTTTTTTCTTTCCCAATTATATATGGCACGTCTTTGTACATATACATTTGAAGAGAAATGAAGCATGAGTGGAGCACGCTATATCTTATAAACAGCTTGGCCATTGCAAGCTCCGTTTTTAACCGTTCAGGGGGGACTGTGTGTTTCCTACAATAGTTGTGGACACCTCAACTTTCTGTTGATATGCTGCCCCCTATTGTTTGGAGCAACGAAGTGTTGTTGAAATTTAATTTTCATTGCCTTTAATAATGTAACATGGTATTTGCAATTGCATTTGCATTTCCTCACAGTCTCTCCAGCTCTGCCAAAATTAAAATACATTTTAGTTTATTTGGCAGGAGAATTCCACCTGTCCTTTTCAGGCCATGTTGATTAACACTCATACAGTTAAAACATAAGATTTGGTGGTTTCTTTAATGGCTCAGACTGTACATGATGGTCATAAGGCAAGGCAAGGCAAGGCAAGGTTATTTATATAGCACCTTTCATACACAAGGGCAATAAAGTGCTTTACATAAAAGGGAGAAAATACAGAGACATAAAAACAACGTTAATCATTAAAATCATTAAATAAAATATAAATAAAGTTGAGCATTAGAATGAGGAATAAAAAGTGCCGTTAAAGGAGAATAGCAGTGTTTTAAACTGAGCTGAAAACCTGATAAAACAGGAATGTCTTCAGCCTGGATTTAAAACTATCTACCATTGGGGCTTTTCTAATACTCTCTGTCAGCTGATTCCATTTAACAGCTGCATAGTAGCTAAACGCTGCCTCTCCATGTTTAGTCTTTACCTTAGGCAGGACTAACTGACCTGTTCCTAATGATCGGAGAGCTCTGCTCGGCTCATACTGCTGCACCATATCAGATAAATATGCAGGTCCTGAGCCACTGAGACATTTATAGACCAGTAACAGGACTTTAAGATCTATTCTGTAACAGACTGGTATCCAGTGTAGTGATTTAAGAATGGGAGTGATGTGGTTCCTTCTTTTACTCTTGGTGAGAACTCTGGCAGCTGCATTCTGAATCAGCTGCAGCTGTCTGACTGTCTTTTTTGGAAGACCTGTTAGAAGACTGTTACAGTAATCAATCCTGCTGGAGATAAAGGCGTGGATGAGTTTCTTCAGGTCTGGTTTAGACAGAAATCTCTGATCTTGTTAATGTCTGAAGGTGATAGAAAGCTGATCTAGTGACGGCTTTGACGTGACTGCTAAAACTGAGATCATAGTCTATTAGTACACCAAGATTACGGGCTAACTCTTTAGACTTTAGGGATATTGAATTCAGATCTGCAGCTAGTTTGTGCCTCTTATGTCTATTCCCAAATATGATAATCTCCGTTTTATCCTTATTCAACTGCAGAAAGTTCGGACCCATTCAATCAATGTGCTCAAGGCACTTACACAGTGAGTAGAGGGGACCATAATGATTCGGACTGAGGGCCAGATAGATCTGAGTGTCATCTGCATAGCTGTGGTAAGACATCCCATAGTCCTGTAGGATTTCACCAAGAGGAAGCATATATAAATTAAATAAGAGTGGCCAAGAATTGAGCCCTGGGGGACACCACAGGTCACTGACAGTTTCAGATACATTATTTTCTATTTCAACAAAATAATTCCTTCCAAGTATGAACTGAACCATTTTAGGACAGTTCCTGAGAGTCCAACCC
>CM067476.1:39321176-39336384 GCA_034552555.1 Semaprochilodus insignis
GGGGGAGCACTGAAAACTGGGCCTTCGTGCTTTGCTTTGAGAAAAGAGGATGCTGAAGGGAAAGACAAGATCTAAAATAAAAAGATGGTGGGCTTACCTTATAGCCTGACCATGTATTCTAATGTGGCCGATAGTGAAAGAAAGCTAGTAGCCACCAATTAGCATGGTGATGTTACATAATGCTAATTGGTGGCTCTTTGTTTTCGTTTATTGTTAGCAACATTAGCTTTTTCAATGGAACTGTTCCTTTACATAGCCTGTTTACATAGTTTGTTTAAGGGCCCGCTGTTCATTTTTTATGTAGCAGTTTCGGCTGAAGTAAACCATTGTTTAAGGGCCTGCTGTTTACTTTCATTTAGCTTTTTAGACTGAACTGTTCCTTTACATGAATCGTGTTTAAGGGCTCACTGCTCATTTTTGCTTGGCTTTTTTGTGACTGTTTCATCAGATGCTCATTGACATTTATCTTTTTCGACTAAACCGTTTCTTTAAGTAAACAATGTTTGAGGGCCAGCTTTTTGTTTTCATTTAGCTTTATTGGACTGAACTGCTCCTTTAAGTATATCATGTCTAAGGACCAGGTGTTCCTTTTCATTTAGCTTTGTTGGGCTGAACTGTTCCTTTTAGTATATCACGCTTAAGGACCAGCTGTTCGTTTTTATTTAGCTTTCCTTGACTGGACTGGTCCTTTAAGTATATCATGTCTAAGGGCCAGCTGTTCGTTTTCATTTAGCTTTTCTCGACTAGAATATTCCTTCAAGTATTTAATGCGTAGAAGCCAGCTGTTCATTCTCATTTAGCTTTTTTACTGAACTGTCCTCTTAAGCACATCATGTCTAAGGGCCAGCTATTTGTTTTCATATAGATTTTTTGGACTGAACTGTTCCTTTAGGTATATCATTTGTTCTCATTTAGCTTTTTTTTTTTTTTTTTTTTTTACACAACTGTCCCATTGAGGATATCATGTCTAAGGGCCAGCTGTTCATTTTCATATAGCTTTTTTGGACTGAACTGTTCCTTTAGATATATTGTGCCTGAAGGCCAGCTGTGCTGGACTGTTCCTTTAGGTATATCATGTCTGAAGGCCAGCTGTTTCATTCTCATTTAGCTTTTTTTACAGAACTGTTCCTTTAGGTATATCATGTCATTTAGCTTTTTTGGACTGAACTGTTCCTTTAACTAAGCCATGTTTAAGGGCCTCTTGCAGGGATTTTTTCCCACTGGATTTCAATGATATCGTACAGTGCAGCGAGTGTAAGGTAGATATGTGTGTAGGTGTGTGAGAGAGAACGTGTGCAGGTGGCTCGTTCCTGACAATAAACAGCATCTCACTATAGAGTGTGTGGCAGTGATGGATATGGCTACCGCATTAAAGGCATATTAATAAAACCCTGCTAGAACAGACCATCCCCTGCAGTGCTCTCTCTTTTTCTCTCTCCCTGTCTGCCTTTCTCTCTCTTTTGTGCAGATCATTGAGGGACTCCACTAAAGGCCCTTTCTATCATTTCATCATTTTGTGTGTCCCTGCGTCCTGCCGTAACCTCCACATGTCCCGTTATTCAAGTGTGACTGTGCTGAATAAACCCCAGGCCTGACGTATGAAGGTCTGCCATACAGTATGCATCAGCTCCTCTTTCCTCTGGTTGGCCGCAGCATTGCAGAGCTCATGAATATTAACGGAGGACAGATTTGAGGAATGGCGACCTCTGACCGTTTCTGTCTCCAGAGGGTAGGACACTATCACACCTATCAAACATGGGATGCAGGCCATGGGCAAGCATGCCATTAGCATTGACTGTATTGCGCTTTGGTCACTGTAGATGAGCTGTAACTCTACAATATATGGTCTGTAGATTGTTGATACTGGCCTGTGCATTACTGATACTGCTGAAGGCCGCAATATGCAAATGCACTCTCTGACCAATCAGACGTGAAAGTGCCAATGGTAAATCACCTTTGGAAGCTTGAATCCAGATCTGGATCTTATAGTCTGACCTTAGTGTTAAACAGATTCAGAGTTAGGCTGAATGTGGATCTATGCGTTTGGTTTCCTGCTTGAACTGTTTTCATCTAGGCTCTTTTCTATATAATGTAGTCACTTGATTCTTCGCCACAGGACTTTGTGGTCAGGTCTAGGTCAGCTAGTGGTCACCTCAGTCCTGTATGTAGAGGGAATCCTTGTGAAAATGTTATGTCGGACCTGGACCTTGGGTCACCTTGCTCCTAACATGACTGATGGGTTTCCCTCAGGACGAGCTGAGTGCTTTCTGCTCGGGTTGGTGGGCCATCACTGGGCGGCTCTCCGGGGACCGTCCTGTCAGGAAATTATGTCAGTTTTTAAGAAACACTCTCTCTTCGCTCTCTCTCTCTCTCTCTCTCTGTCTCTCTCTCTCTTTCTCTGTTTCTCTCTCTCTCTCTCTTTACCCCACTCTCTTCTCTCTCTCTCTGTTTCACACACAGTGGGTTCAGTGTGGCGTACTTTTGTTCAGCAGCACAGCGGTAAAGGAGAATGCAGTTGTTTCCAGCCGTTGGAAAGAAGAACAAAAAGCGGAGGTGTGGGGTGTAAAAATTCAGGCTTTTGTCTCCAGGCTGTGATTATTCTCTCCCCTCTGTGCATGTTTGTGCACACGAGAGAAAAAAAACAAAACCACATTGCTTTCTGTTTAATACCACACCATGATCCCTGGTCCTCAGTAATATCTACACTCACTGGCCACTTCATTAGAAACACCAACTCTCTACTTCCTCTCACTGGACACTTTATTAAAAACACCAACCTTTTACTTCCAGTCACTGGCCACTTTATTGGAAACACCAAACTTCTGTTTCCACTCACTGGCCACTTTATTAGAAACACCTAACGTCTACTTCCACTCACTGGCCACTTTATTAGAAACACCAATCCTCTATTTTTACTCACTGGCCACTTTTTTAGAAACACCAACCCTCTACTTCGCTCAACTGGCCACTTTCGTAGCAACACCAGCCTTCTCCTTCCACCCACTTTATTAACACCACCTACCTTGTTTCCACCGCACTGGCCACTTCGTTAGAAACACCTGCCTTCTACTTCCACTCACTGGCCACTTTATTAGAAACACCAACCTTCTGGTTCCCCTCACAGGCCACTTCATTAGAAACACCTCCACACTGCTGGGAGATGAGAGTGGCTTATATGTATGCATGTGTCTAATCAGATGAGCTACAGTGTTTAACTGTACAACAACTATATAGATGGAGCTAGAGGCAAGGGGTTTCTAATAAAGTGGCCGGTCATTGTAATTCATTAGCAGCAGGTGGCAGCTACAGAGTCCGCAAACGATATGTTTTATGACAACTACGTAGATCAGATTTACGGCAAAACAGGCTCCAAAACACTGTTCACAGATTATTAAGCATCCCCACATCTCCTGTCAGCCAACAACCCTTACAGTCCTTACAGGCCGGCCATTGTTCTTCTGCTTTGGAAGGGAAAGGCCAGGCACTCAATGGCTCTATCTGATAGCATTAGGCTTTGTGTAAAACAAGCACACCTTTTTTCTCCGTCGATCTCCCTCCCTTTTTACCCCCCCAAAACGCAAGAGAAGCAGCTCAGCTCGGGTACAGCCTGGGAGTATCGCTTCCCGGCCGCCAGCATTTCCCACTCGTTTTTTGGAGAAGCGAGAGAATGAGAGGAGGAAAGAAAGAAAGGAGGCTGGGTTAACCGTGCCTCCTTTAATGACATCCGGAAAAAAGAGAGTATCTCTTTGACTGGGAGTGAAACCGAACCTGGATGACTGGAGGCTCTTTCATGTGCACTCAGCAGGCCGAGGCTGGAGCTGCACTCGATTCTTATCGCTCATTTACGGGCCTTTCCCCGCCACCACCCCCCATCCCCACCTTCCTCCCACTTTATTCACTTCAATCTGAGTGGGGGAATTTTGAGTACAGGAGGAATCTGCACTCTCTCTCCCTCTCTCTAAACTGGATTACCCTAGCTGTCAGCCTGTGCTTACCCAGACAGTGCTGTACAGCAGCGGCTCTAATGATGTGTGACTGTGTGTATTCTGCCTTTACACCTCAGGCCCTACAGAAGACACACACACACACACACACACACACACACACTCTGCAGAGGACAAAGCGCCTGTATGGCGCTTCTACCGGCGTAGAAGTGGACTTCAACTCCACATTTCTGATTCTACAGGAATCTCCCTTCAGCTTCAGCACAGTACTCCAAAGACGGCCAACCTGATTTGACATTGTATGACAGCTTGCGCATTCTTGTCTCATACACTAACAAAACGCCAACAAGAGCAGCGTTTCGTCAGCATCTGCTGTCTTCAGCTTCACTTTATCCATAACAGATGAGCCGGCGTGCGAGCGATGGTGGATGAAACGTACTTCCTTCAAACACAATCCCAAACCTTTTTTCTCCGCTTCAAAACAGGTGAATTATTGATCTTTTCAGCTGTAAACCCAAGAGATGTCTCCGCTGATTTAGAAGAGTTAGTAAGGAAAAACGCTGCCTCCAGCCCCGTATCCTCAGTTTATCTAGATTATGCGCTAAATCGGTGTGAATTCTTTTTCCCCGCGCCTCAGAGAGCTCACTGTGCTCCCTTCTAGAGATTTAATCAGGCCTGAGAACATTCTGCAAGTCCAAGCTGATCCACAACACTGAATTCTGAATGGGAACCCAACTGTAACCCAAGAAAATCTGCCCGAAACGAAGAGTAACAGAGCTTTCTCGGAATCTCACTGTATAAACCTGACTATATTTTGATGATATTTCACATTAACTTGTCTCTAATCTGGCAAAATTCTGTCTGAACATGACTGTATCCCAACAAAACCGTGTTTACACTGAACTGTAGCCTGATGAAAATCTGTCTGGACCCAACTGCGACCTGACAAAATGCCATCCCAACACAACTGTGGCCTGGTAGTCTTTCTAAATACAGCTAAATACAGCTGTCACTTTATAAATCGTTGTCTGAATCAAACTGTATCCTGTCAAACCTCTGTCTGAACTTGAATGTTGCCCAAACCTGACTGTAGCCCAACAAAAAATTAGTCTGGACCCGACTGCATTCTGACAAACTCCTGTCTGAATCCAAGTTCTTTCCAACAAAGTTCTGTCTGAACCCAACAGTATTCTTGCAAACTCTGGTCTGAACCCAACTCTTTCTCAACCAAATTCTGTCAGCACCCAACTGTATCCCAACACAGTTCTGTCTGAATCCGCCTATCTGAATGTGTGAGCGTATCCCAACACAGTTCTGTCTGAACCCAACTGTATCCCAACAAAATTCTGGCAAACTCTGGTCTGAACCCAACTCTTTCCCAACACAGTTCTGTCTGAACCCAACTGTATCCCAACAAAATTCTGGCAAACTCTGGTCTGAACCCAACTCTTTCCCAGCCAAATTCTGTGAGCACCCAACTGTATCCCAAAAAAATTCTGTCTAAACCCGACTGTATTCTGGCCTACTCCGGTCTGAACCCAACTCTTTCCCAACCAAATTATGTCTTCACCCAGCAGTATCCCAACACAGTTATGTCTGAACTTGACTATATACCAACAAAGTTCTGTCTGTAACCGACTGTAACAAATGTGTGTAGTATGTGCAGTTCAAACTACTGAGCTCTACTGTGAGCTGGCTTTGCCAGGTTGTGGAAGGACAGGGGCTTTCCCGGGGCTTTAGCTGCCGTATGCTGGCCTTGACCCGGGTGTCAGGAGGAGGGCGAATGTGGGCAGTGGTCTCAGGTTGCGGGTATAGTGTTACGCAGGGTGTTCGTGTGGTCTGTAACCTCTGCTGAGGAGTTGCTGAGACCCAGGCCATGGATTTGCTAGCCGGCTGGTGAGCAGGTATTTCTGTAGGCCGTCTTGTGTTTCTGCCCACATGGCCACTGTATGACCCCAGGAGAGTAAAGAAGAGAGAGGACAGGAGGGAGGGAACGGAGAGATGAAAGAAGCTAATGGTGTCGGCTAAACCTAGGCCACTGTCTCTGCAGTTTAACAGTATGATATTCTGCTCAACCAGTATGGCACCTGCTACAGTCCGGTCATTTCTGTGGTGAGGAAAGCATCTGGTACCGCCTGGTACAGCGTCTTGCTGTTGCAGTTATAGAGTCTCTTATATACGCTACCTCTCAGAAGTTTGGGGTCAGTGATTTCAGTTCTATTAAGCCAGTTTCTTTGAGGGTACATGTGTAAAACAGTCCTTTCAAACAGTTGGTAGGAAGTTGTAAAAGTGGAGACGTTTTGGATGATAAATGGGGCTGTACGTTCAATATTTCACGATAATTGAGAAATCTGTACAGCACTGAGCAATGAACTTATAAGGAAAGTGACATCCGCAATGTCTCAAATTTGAAAACCCATAACCAAGTCTCACTAATTAAACAGCTATTTATAGTATATGAGTGTGACAAATTCCAATCAACAGGAAAACAGTTTTCCAGGTAGGAATGAATTGTTCTATAAACGTTCTGAGAGTGCGCAATGTCATGTTACGTTAATGTTTTGAGCAGGACAGTGCTATGCGGTGTGATAGTCTGTATGACCAGTATAACATCTGATATAGTTATTACATATAATGTAGTAGTAGTAGTCTAATATAGTAGTCTGATCGTTTTTTAAAACTAGCATATCGTCATGTACAATTGGATTTTCCATATATTATAAGCTTTGCTGGGCGCCTTCCCTGGCACAATTCTGAGGAGAATTCCCTGTAGACTGGGATTTTGGCCACTGCCAGTAGACCTGTATCACCGTACGCTTCCATACACCTGCAGATTCAGCTACTTCCTTCACACTATGGTCTTTGGTACGCCCAAATGCAGTCACTCCTTTTAGCCAATCATTAACATCTGCTTTGGAACCGTTTTCCAAACATGGAACGAGACATTCACTGCACTGTACCACCTCTTCTCCATCTATGGATCCCGTCACTCACACCCTGCAGGTATTTATAGCCCCATCGTCCTCATGCAGCGCCATCTGCAGGAGCCTGAAGTAGTTTTCTATAGTCTTCTATACAATCTGATCAGTATCTGATACAGTCCGATCTTTTACATAACTAGTACAGTGACTGATAAGTCATATGCCATACTACAGTATAGTCTTTTAAGGACTAGTGTAGCATCTGATAGGTCTGATGTTCTAATAGACATGGAAGGATCGATCAGATATGTATCAATACCAGATTTTCAGACCAAATATGCAATCGGCCAATGTTTCTTTAATGGTCAGAATTGGTCCATATCTACTGATAAGTCTGATTGTCCATATGATCACTGTAGTATGTTAGAGTCTGTTCTTTATTATAACTAGCATAGATTCAGTCCGATCTTGCATACTGCCTGTGGAGCTATGCCTGATGCCGTCTGATCATGTATACAATCTGATCAAGCATTTCATGTACTCTTATTGCAGCCCGGATAGTAAAGTGGCCCGGGTCACTCTGTGGTATTGGAGGAGAGTTATTTTGAGGATATTGTTTCTGTCCTTCATTTCCCCCCTCCACTATCTCCGCGCTGAGTAATTACACCACCCCACTGCCCACCCCCACCCCCTCAAACTGCCTTCGGGCCTACACTAAACCCACTTGAGTTTTTTTTGTATGACTGTGTGTGCAAATTAGGGCTTTAGAGAGTTCAGGTCACATACGGTCACGCTGTACTAGGGCTGCACAATTAATCACATTTTAATTATGATCACGATTTTTGGCTTACACATTATTAACTCTGGTATTCGTGAGCTTAGCCAACTAATTGGCCAGCGCTAGATCCTGGTTTTTATTACATGTAGTGCATTAAATTATTGGTTAATAATTACATGCTGACAGGCTGGTGTGTCTGGCAACAACCAAAAAGCATAATATTATTGGAGCATTATTTATTTCTTGTATTTTGGTGGTCTTGAAATGTATTTATTAATTTATTTAATTAATTATTTAATGTACTGTTTATGTTTATCTTTAGCATGGCTTACATTCATAATGTTGTATTATATGAGAAGGCCTCACCCGCAGTCTCCTCTCTAATTCATCCCAAAGGTGTTCTATCGAGTTGAGGTCAGGACTCTGTGCAGGCCAGTCAAGTTCTTCCACACCAAACTCGCTCATCCATGTCTTTATGGACCTTACTTTGTGCGCTGCTGTGCAGTCACGTTGGAACAGGAAGGAGTCATCCCCAAACTGTTCCCACAAAGTTGGGAGCGTGAAATTGTCCAAAAATCTTAAAATCTCTCTTTATTTAAGGCCTATATATAAATAGGCCTAAAATAAAATATCCTAGGGATTAAAAATGAGCAAATATTTAAAAAAAAACCCTTTTGAAAAATAGTGAACCATAATCGTGATTTCAGTAATGAGCAGAATGATCATGATAATCATTATCGTGCAGCCCTACTGTGTACCATCCTAATTGAAATGGCTCGTAGGCATCGGCCTCTATGGTGCCTACCCATTGTTTCCAATTCTAATTGAGTGTCGCTAAAGAATTCCGAGTCACTTTGAGGGCAACGAGCGCGGAGTTGAATTGGAAGTTAAGTAACTGCAACTTTGTTGTTTGGAGTTACATTATACTCAGTAGACTTGAACTCATCATAACTGCTCAGCTTTTAAATGAGACGCGTGTATGTGTGTGTGTGTTGATGCTGTCCCACTGCCCCTGGGCTACACTCGCCAAGCTCTTCATGACTAATCAGGCACATTGATTGCCCTTTTGCCCCCGTTATAATGCACCCCCCTCCCCAAGCAGCAGCCCACTAGAAGGACTCGGCACTGTGCTGAGTCCACACTCACACACACACACACACACACACACACAAGCACACTAACAGCTCTGTTTCTCATACAGCGTGAGAACTCCCTTGGTGGGTAGTAAAAGTTCTGTAGTTCTGTACTGATGCAATGTGCATATGTGTGGGTGTGTGTGTGGTGTGTGTGTTTTATGCATTTGCAGGACAAAAATGTTCTATATGTATATAGGTACACATATATATGTAGATATATAGATATATACATATCGTCACTGTCCATAGAAAAACATGTGTGGCGTTTACAATGTGTAAAAATTAATAATGAGTGGACCAACAGAAATGGCCCCCTTTATTAGCATAGTATTGTAATATTTAGCATGCCGATATTGTCTCGATACAGTATCAATATTTAATTACATGCCTGTAAAGTAAGATTTTATAACAGTATTGGTCAGTCTGTCTCCTTTCTCCATTTTGCTGCAATATAATGCAGTATGATTGCAGTCAGATGACCAAACTGGACACGTAATCTCATTAAATAAAACAAATGTTTAAATGTTTTATTTTTTTTGGTGACAAAATGTATAGCTGGAAAAGGTAATAATTTTTATATATCAGAATGTGTATATATATATATATATCTTTAGCTCATCTTATTCATACAGCTTGTAGATTCTTATTACAGTGGAGGCTCTCGAGGGGAACTGGAGCTTTCGACCTAGCTGTTGCTTTTATTAGTTTATGGCTTGTTGACATATCCATGGTTCTCCCACGAGCACTGTCCGGTGTAGTCTGAAGAATTACTCGGATTGCTGCATCAGTGATCAGGGATTTGCTTGTAAATGATACAAACTCGAAGTAATTCGGTCGACAAGTGAATTCACTATGGGAGAAGACAGAAATATGTTTAAAATAAATATTTATTAAAAGAGACATTAAAGGAATGTACCATTTAAAGCTGTTATACATATATACTGTATTTAAATATGCAATACATATGGGTCATATCATTATCATTTTGTTATCTTTTGTTCTGACATTGCATGACACCGAGTGTATGTCTGTGTGTGTGTTTGTGTGGGCATGAATGAGGAAGGCGGAGCGTGTGATGTGGACTCTCTCCAGTAGGACTTTCTCCTCTTGTTTCTGTTTCCTCTCCCTCGTGTGTGGAATGTAAATAATGGTGAAATTGCCGTTGATCTAAACTGCTGTCAAACCGTATTTCCCCTGCCCTTAAATCTCCAGGACTCCTGCCACCTCTCCCTGAACCACGCCACAAGTCAGCCCGCTTATTAATGCCTTTGTCCTCTGATAAATAATTCAAAAGGCTGTTGATTTAAATTGCTGCTGGTATAGAGTGGGGGGCGAGAGTGTGTATGTGTCTGTTTATGTGGTATTTCATACGTATGGGTGTTTTGGGTGCAAAGGGCTTGCGGCGAAGGAGCGTTCATCGTCATATCATTCGACAGAAACACGATAACCCCCCACCCCCAACCCCCCCAACACACACACAGCCCTACACACCCACCCAGGGCCCTCGTGTGAATTTAAACAGCTGCTCAGTTGCTTCCTCTTTGTAATTTTTCCCTTCTATCTCTCTGTGCCAGCTTTATAGCTCGTGTGCTTCCTCCTCAAAGCTGTCCTCAGGCCAACAGTGCTTTACAGGTACTTAATAAATCAGCACTGTAAAACAGATCTCTGTACATACTGCCATTAAAGGAGCGGTACAGTGGAAAACAATGTTTGCACCATTTTTCCCTTAACCCCAAGTACAGCTGCAGAGGCATGTTTGGTTCACGTCTTCATTTTCCATTGGAACGAAAAGGCTGATGTAGCTAACAAGTGATGGAAGCTGCCCACGCCCAGTGGATTCCAGGGCCGGTCTGTTGCTAGTTGAGCAGCATACCAGCATTCAAAAATGCTACATATCGTCGCTGTCCACAGAAAAACATGTATCTGCATTTCTGTCAATTTTGACGTTTATGCATCATTTGAACACACGTCTGCTGTTTACACTGTGTGAAGATTTCACGATGAATGGATCAACAGAAACGGCCCAAAATGGCTTGGAAACGAAGTTTGCTTCCATTGACTTACATTACAATTACATTAGGTTTTTGCCCTTTCCTGTAAAGGTGCCATTTTGGAGATACTTGTTTTTCCTTTGGACAGTGAGGATTTGCTGGTTTTGCTGTTCAGTGCTGCACTGTTTAGAGGGCCACCAGTAACCACTAAAACCGCACACCGCTAGTGTGGGACGTGCTGAGCTAACGTCCTCGTGTTTCCTGACTGCATGTTGTCAATTAAACGCAGCTAAAATCCTCTAGCTTGTTGATTGTATGGGTTTAGCCGAACACTGCTAATATCCTGTAGATCACTGGTTCCATGAGTTTACTCAAACTCTGTTTACGTCCTCTAGCTTGTCGATTGTTTGGGGTCAGCTAAACTCTGCTAACATCCTCTAGCTTCTCGATTGTTTGGGGTCAGCTAAACTCTGCTAACGTCCTCTAGCTTCTCGATTGTTTGGGGTCAACTGTGCTATCCTCCTCTAGCTTTTGACTGTATTTGGTCAGTTAAACGCTGCTAAAATGTTCTAGCTTCTTGATTGTGTGGCGTTCACTGAGCACTGCTTACATCCTCTAGTTTCTTTCCTGCTGAAAAAGCCCAATTAGAACCATTAGGATTAAAACCTGATTGTTTTACTTTTTAATACTTTTTAATTGGCCACTTATTTCCTGTAAGACACCTTTAGACACCTTTACGAAACCATCAAATGCATCTGGAATCAGACCCAGAGCACATGATAACCAGTAGGATAATTTGCAAAGCACCATTAGTGCATACTGGACACCACCAGGAACCAGCAGAACATTGTAATGGTTTCTATGAATTGCTTTAACAGAGTTGATTGTATGAGGTTCTTGTATGAGCTTTCTGAGTATGGGGTTAGCTAAACATTAGCATTCCGTAAAACAATGAGCTAATACCCTCTAACTTAATTGAATGGGGTTACAGCTAAACTCTACTGTAATTCCTTAGCTTTCTGACTGTATGAGGTTAGCTAAACTTTGCTAACAACCTAGCTGAACTCTCTAGGCTATTAATATTAGCTTGTCTAACATCCTTGAGGACTAAGTCCTCTTGAATGTATGGGGCTAGCTACACTGATTGTATGGTTAGCTAAACTCCACTACTGTCCTCTAGCTTTATCTTATTGCTAAATTCCACTGAAATCCTCTTAATCCCTCAAAGTATGGGGTTAGCTAAAGTCTACATCCTGCAGATTCCTAATTGTGTGAGGTTAGCTAAACTTTGCTAAAATCCTTTTAATCCCTGAATGTGCAGGATTAGCCATACTCTACTAACATCCTCCAGATTCCTAAACGTATGTGGTTAGCTAAACTGTTCTCCAGCTTTCCGATTGTATGGGGTTAGCCGAGCGTCTGAATGTCTGAGGTTGAGGTGTTAACAATTCATGGGGGCAGCATCTAAATGAGCGATTAGCCTATCTACTTTCCGCACCTCCCTGCTGTGTGTTAGCATGCAAACAAAGAACAGTTGGCTGTAAATGAGCAGGCCTGACTGTGTAGGAGAACACCTGCGAGGAAGGTGCTCTTTTAGTCTTTCTCCAAAGAGCGCGGATTCCGTCCTCGCTAACACTGGCCGGGCGAGAGGAGGCTTGAGGAACCTTTTCTTCATTGTCACAAAAGGCCAGCCACTCCACTGGAGTCTCCATCGCTCTCTTTTTACATACTGATAAAACCTCCATTATCCTTTGAACCTTTCTTTTCAGAATAGGAGGAGAAAGGAGCGGGCGAGGGAGAAAGATTTCGGCTTCCCTTGAGTGAGCGCGGCTTCACCTCTTGGCAGGGGTGTGTATGTGTGAGAGAGAGTGTGTGTGTGTGTGTGTGTGTGTGTGGTGAAGAGGTCCTTAACCTCCTATCAGATGGGAGAGCGGCTTGTGAGAGGCTGTATTGAAAAGGCCTGCAGTACTGAGGTGTCTCTATAAAGGAGGCGAGCGTGGGTCTGGGTCTGTGTGTGTGTTTCATTGGACTGTGACGCCCGCTCAGTGGTCACGCACCAGGAGTTCTCCCGCCACTGTACTGCTATCATTTGTGTGTGTGTGTGTATGTGTGTGCATGTGTGTGTGTGTGTATAGATGTATACACAATGGCCGAATAGACTCCATCTCCAAGTGCTCAGTGAATCATGACCTGTCCTTCAATAGAGCAGTGGTTGGTGCGGCTGCTCCGTCCTGAATAGCAGCTCCAGGGCTTTATTATCAGACTGATTCACCAAGTCTCCGAGGTTAAAAAACACTCTGCTACTTCCTCTGGAGCTGCATGATCTCACCAGCCTGGCATTAAAACCACTCAGGATCGATAGCAGGCTAATGCCATAATACCGCGCTAATGATACAGCGAGAGCCCATATACATTCTAATACACCCACACACACAGGTTTGTGTGCTGGTGTGATATACCATATTATGTACATGCACTGAGCTCTGCTGCACTTTATTAGGTACACCTCCTTGTTTCTTCACTCACTGTCCATTTTATCGGCTCCACTGGCCATATAGGAGCACTCTGTAGTTCTACAGTTACAGACGGTAGTCCATCTGTTTCTCTGTATACTTTATTATCCTGTTCTTCAATGGTCAGGACCCCCACAGGACCACCACACAGCAGGTATTATGTGGGTAGTGGTGTAAAGTATGTCTTTTCCTTCTCATGTAAGGCTTGGAGATGCACGGTTATATATATTCTAGGTTTTATTCAATTTTATTCAAGTAATATCAATATAGATTATACTATACTGTACTATATGACTGATTATACTCTATTATGACTATATTAAATTTTGATCCATTAAATAAAAATAGAGGAATAAAACAACAATATTGTTAATGTTAAATCAGGTTAGTCTTGTCAGTTTGTTATATCCAAAATATGTAATAAGAATTTTAGATAACACTGTACTATAGGGTACCTTTCATAAGGCCCATAAATGTACTTGACATGACAAGGACATAACCTTTCATGAATGTTTGTAAACGTTTATTCTGTGGCCTCATTTGCTATAAGGGTTTCATTTGCCAAATTTGATTGAAGTTATATAAAGTAGCTTTCATGACAGAAGATGCCTGTTGGAATAAGCATGTATGAATATATATGTAGGGTTCTGTCAGTTGTCATTACAAGCTTATGTGGCTAAGAGTAACCATATAAATATTAGGTTTTGTATATGAAACCTAACCTATATAACCTAGCCTATGTATATACAGTGATCAGCCACCATAACATTAAATCCGCCTCAATGTATCTGCACTCTTTATCCATTTTATCTGCTCCACTGACCACATATGTGCTCCTTGTTCTACAGTTACAGACTGTAGTCCATCTGTTTCTCTGCATACTTTGTTTGCCCCCCATCAATGGTCACGACCCCCACAGGACCACCACAGAGCAGGTATTATGTGGGTGGTGGATCATTCTCAGCACTGCAGTGACACTAACGTGGAGACAGCAGTGCTGCTGGACACCTCAGTGTCACTGCTGGACTGAGAATAGTCCACCAACCAAAACTATCCAGTCTACAGCATCCTGTGGGCAGTGTCCTGTGGGCAGCGTCCTGTGGGCAGCAGATGAGCTATCGCCTCTGACATTACATCTACAAGGTGGACCAACAAAGTAGGAGTGTCTAATAGAGTGGACAGTGAGTGGACACAGTGTTTAAACACTCCAGCAGCACTGCTGTGTCTGATCCACTCACACCAGTATATTAATGGTATATTATATCAATAATAAATAATATCTGCAGCACATACTGGTTGGTGGATTTCTCATGCTTTCAGACCTTTCCAAGTACAGAGATTCAGGAATTAGAGAACTGAGCTGTAAGATGAGTGTTTGGAATGTGTTGATCCTGATCTACAGCATCTCACAAAAGTGAGTACACACCTCACACTGTTTTAAATATTTTATTGAATCTTTTCATGTTACAACACTGAAGATATGACACTTGGATACAATATAATGTCGCTGTCCAAAGAAAAACAGGTATCTCCAAAATGGCAACTTTACAGGAGAGGCCAAAAACCTAATTTAATTTGAATGGAAGTCAATGGAACCAGACATCTTTCCATGCAGTTTTGGGCCATTTCTGTTAGTCCATTCTTTATGAAATTTCCACACAGTGTAAACAGCAGCTCATGTGATCAAATGAGGCATAAAAGTAAAAATCAACAAAAATGGAGATATATGTTTTTCTTTGGACAGCGACGATAAAGTAGTCAGTGTACAGCTTGTATAACAGTGTAAATTTGCTGTGCCCTCAAAATAACTCAACACACAGCCATTAATGTCTAAACTGCTGGCAATGAAAGTGGGAACACCCCTAAGTGAAAATGGCCAAATTAAGTGTCAATATTTTGTGTGGCCACCATTATTTTCCCAGAAC
>CM067476.1:39336884-39352825 GCA_034552555.1 Semaprochilodus insignis
AGAGCAAGCAAGGAACCGTCTTTTGGCACAACATCTAAGTTTAAAGTAAGGGTGTTATCAAAGGCTTCACGGAGCAGGCAGGATTTCACCAAAACATTCTGACACCTCCACAATGACACGCACATCAAAGGCGAATCAATATTTACACACGTTCACTCTCCAAAGAACAGAGCGGCTAATGCTGTACATTTCCATTTCAAACAGAAATCTGCTGATGGAGAAAGCAGTAATAAAAAGCAGCAGCAGCAGCCCACCGAAAAAAGAAACCTGTGAAAATAAACTGCACTGAGCAAATTCTCTTACATGAAACGTCAATATTGCCAAGAGCAGATATTGAGCCCTGTTTGGCTCGAGCGTGAGCTGCTGACGGCAGTATGTAGATCACAATCAGAGTCGCTTTACTCAACAAGAGCACTCACATGGACAAGGAATTCATAGCTGTGAACTTTCTGCTTGTGTACATGTACAATACAGCATAATAACAGCACACAAACAAACACTACTACACACTGCTGTTCACTATTGCTCGCTAACACATACTGCTGTTCACTACTACACACTGCTATTCACAACTGCTCGCTACTGGGATGTGGGGCTGTTAGGTGGAGTAGTGCTCCAGTGTCAGTGGCTGCCATCGTAGAGATCTGCATGACTACT
Organism: Semaprochilodus insignis; assembly: GCA_034552555.1. Taxonomy (NCBI): domain Eukaryota; kingdom Metazoa; phylum Chordata; class Actinopteri; order Characiformes; family Prochilodontidae; genus Semaprochilodus; species Semaprochilodus insignis. The sequence goes on from CM067476.1 coordinate 39,337,542, forward strand.
GATGACCTGCCTGCTATCCTGGCTGTTCAGTAACGCTGGGTGGCGGTCACCATAGCACTCGTGGGAGTGGGAGCACCAAGCCCCCCACACCCCAAAATGGACTGATGGAGAATTTCAATAAGCTCACCGGTCACCTGTGACTGAAACGTACCTGGATGTAGTCCACATCAATGTTCAGACACTCTTCCATGAAAGAACTGGGCATTTGGGCTAAATTTGGTGGATGCGTTCCCTGGCACAATTCCGAGGAGAATTCCCTGTAGACTGGGATTTTAGCCACTGCTGATAGACCCGTATGACCGTACGCTTCCATACACCTGCAGATTCAGCTACTTCCTTCACACTATGGTCTTTGGCACGCCCAAATGCAGTCACACCTTTTAGCCAATCATTAACATCTGCTCTGGAGCCATTTACCACACATGGAACGAGACATTCCCTGCACTGTAGCACCTCTTCCCAATCTATGGATCCCGTCACTCACACCCTGCAGGTATGAGGTATAACCCCATCATCCTCGTGCAGCGCCATCTGCAGGAGCCTGAAGTTAATACCACCTCACAATATTGCCAAGAGCAGATATTGAGCCCTGTTTGGCTTGAGCGTGAGCTGCTGATGGGAGTATGTAGATCACAATCAGAGTCGCTTTACTCAACAAGAGCACTCACATGGACAAGGAATCCATAGCTGTGAACTTTCTGCTTGTGTACATGCACAATACAGCATAATAACAGCACACGAATAAACACTACTACATCAGTCAGTACGGCACCGGCCACAACCGCACACTACTGCTCACTACCATGTACTGCTTCCTTAAGATACTAGCATTTCGACAAACAGGAGGACGCACTGATGCACTGGTAGCCATGAGATCGAAAATGTGTGGTGATTTTAGCGTGCAGTACACATCAGACACACGCCTGTGCAACTTAGAGCATCACAATCTGAGCACCTGGAATTCAACAGAACAATTTCTGCAGAGCAAAAAATACAGCATCTGCTGCTTACACCTAGTAGCACATCGCTAACAAAATATAATCCACTGATATTGGATAAAGACTGGTCAACTACCTTCTGAATGACACAGTACTACACCAGTACTACCACTGCTCACTACTACACAATACTACACATTGCTCCTCATTACTATACACCACTACTCACTACTACATTCTGCTGACCCACTATTACACATTACTACATCCTGCTATTCACTACTATACACCACTGCTCACTACTACTCATTGCTACATATTGCTACGCACTATTACACACTGCTGCTCACTACTACATTTTGCCCCTCACTACTATATGCTGATGTTCACTACTACACACTGCTATTCACAAGTGCTCGCTACTACATACTGCTGCTCGCTATTACATGTTTCACCACACTGCTACTCACTATAACACATCACTGCTCACTACTACTCATTACTACACACTGCTACGCACTGTTACACACTGCTGCTCACTAAAACATTGCCCCTCACTACTATATACTGCTGCTCACTACTAGACACTGCTACTCACTACTCCTCACTAACACATACTAATGCACACTGCTACACACTGCTGTTCACTATTGCTCACTAACACATAGTGATGCTCACTACTAGATACTGCTACTCACTACTACACACTGCAGCTCCTTATCGTGCATAACAAATACATAATATGTACAGCTGCTACATACAGCTCCTCATTACTATGTAATGCTACTGCTGATTACTCACTACTGCACACAATAACTTATTACAACACACTCCTACACACTACTACAATTACTACTACTGCTCACTACTACATACTGCTACTCACTACAACACACTGCTGCTCACTACTACACACTGATACTCAATACTGCTCAACACTATTTACTACTGTTCCTTACTAAATACTTACTTCTACTCACAACTACACATTGCTACTTATTACTACTCACTACTGCACATAATAACTCACTACAACTCACTACTATTATTACTACTCACTACTACACACTGCTACTCATTACTACTCACTACTGCACACAATAACTCACTACAACACATAACTGCAATTACTAATCACTGCTACACACTGCTACTCATTACTACCCACTACTACACACTGCTACTCATTACTACTCACTACTGCACATAATAACTCACTACAACTCACTACTACTATTACTACTCACTACTACACACTGCTGCTCATTACTACTCACTACTGCACACAATAACTCACTACAATACACTGCTACACATTACTACTCACTACTACACTTACTACTCATTACTGCACACCATAAATCACTATAACACACTACTACACTTACTGCTCACTACTCAACAGCTACTAACCAATGTACATTTCTACACATTGCTCCTCATTACTGCTCACCACTGCATACTCCTACTCACACGGGTTGAACTGACAGTGTGGTAAAATGGAATGGTGCAAACCTAGACCATGTTTGTTACATACGTGTAAATTCACAGCATCCAGGATCTGGATATAACGGTGCATGGGCACTCTGCTGAAAAATTCTCAGCACCAACATACAAAAATGCCAATATAAAAAATAATGACATTTTTTAACGACAATATAACAGCACTAATCTTTCGACAAATATTTTAAATAACATAAATAAATACTAAAATACATACAAATACAAACAAGCACCAGACACATGACTCAGTGTTCTGTATTAGTGAAATGTCTCAGTGCATTTACAGTACAGGACAGCCACCGTGTTTACTGTCCAGGCCCCCCTCAGCCCCCTCCCGGCTCCCCCTGGCAAGAGCTCAGTTATCACTTCACGTGCTGAATGAGTTTTTATGAGTTTTTTTTTTATGAGGAACACTTGAGTCCTCCTGCGTCAGCGGCCACAATCAGCGGCCATCTGGCGAGACTTAGCGCTTCACATGGCTCTGACCCCACATACGTCCAGCTGACACCAGGAAACTCAATACTGTACAGAGCGCCCCACTGCTCCACTACACACACACGGAGAGAGCGGTGACAGAACGCAGGGAAAGCATGGGCTCTGCTTTTATATCATCTGCTGATTGATAATCCATTACTGGGCAATAAAGCCTCATTTCTGCTAGATCAACTCAATCACCATCACCACAACTATACTCAGCGTGATGAGGATACTGCCACACTAGTTCTGTTCAAGTAGTGCATATAGTTATACTGTATAGTTATATGGATAGTTATTTGTATAGCATGTATTTTTTTATTGCTGGTCATTTTCATGCTTTTATTCACAATCAGATATTGTTTTCTTTCGTTTTGGCTGTGACCAAAATCTTATCACTTATCACTAAAAGTGAAATTAAATCACTTTTACCCCCCACATGGTTTGCTCAGTCCGAAACGCTTCTTCGGGCTTTAAATCTCATTAAATCCTAAATATCTAAATCTTCAGATATGGCCACCAGCATCCATCCACAACCATCAGGTCTGCCAATAAGAAGTGTTTCAGCCTGGTTGACCAGTGCTGGAGGCTGCGGCAAGCAGTCAGAGTGACTAAAACACCACCACGTGCTGCACACTGGCGCAGGGGGGAGGTGTGTACTCACAGGTATGAGGTGAAGGGGCTGATGTCGCTTGGCACAGCCGATAGTCCGAGTTCAGAGCAGTCCACCATCATCAGCAGCCCGTCCTCGGCACACGAACACACCGCCGGACACACTCCGCCGGACCGTACGCTCCGCAGCACACACACCACCAGCAGCAGCAGCAGCAGCAGCAGCTCACGCAGCATGACCACTCACTGACCACAACACATACACACACACACACACACGTGAGAGAATGTCCTGAGTGTGAAACTCCCTCTGTAGAAACTCAAGTCCTCCTTTAAAGCTCTGAATCTCTCAATTCTCTCCTCATTCATTCGGTCACTTCAGACTCTCAGGGGTGAATGAGTCACTTAGAGAGACGCACAGGTTACCCTCTCTCTCTCTCTCTCTCCCTCTTTCCCTCTCCATCTCACTTAGAAGATATTCACCTATTGTAGTGGAAATGTGCACTCCTCTCCTGATTGGTTGGAGCTGTAAGGGTGGGAGGACCTAGAACACTCCCCCTGCTTGCTCTGTCTCTCTCTCTCTCTCTCTTGCTCTCCCACTCCGTCTGTCCTACAACAGCAGACAGGCTAGGGAAAGAAGAGAAACATGCTCTACACACTACTACAGCTTAAACCTTGCTACTGCTCACGTCACATGGCAATTCACTACTACACAGTACAACTCACTACTACTACACAGCACAACTCACTAATGTGCACTGGTGCAAACTACAACTCACTACACTGCAATTCACAATTACACAGTACAGCACACGGTGCAACTCACTTTTGCTCACTAATATGCACAACCGCAAATTACAACTCCTTACCTAACATGGTGATTCACTACTACACAGCACAACTCACTACTACTACACAGCACAACTCACTACTACTCACTAATGTGCATTAGTGCAAACTACAACTCACTACTATTCATTACAACTCACTATTTCTCACTACACCTCACTGCAGCACAGCACAAGGTACTGTTACTCATAAATCTGCATAAACTGCAAACTGTATCTCACTACACTGCAATTCACAATTACACAGTATAGCACACAGTGCAACTCACTTTTTCACACCACAATTCACTACTACACAGTACAACTCTCCACTCACTCGCTCACTACAACTCACTACTATTTATAACAACCCATTTCTGCATACTACAACTGACAGCAGCACAGCACAAGTTACTATTACTCACTATTCTGCACTACTACAAACTACAACTCACTACTTTACACTTCACAAATACACTGTACAGCACTCACTACTACACAGCACAACTCATTAGTACTCACTAATATGCACTACTGCAAACTCTGTACCATTCATTATAACTCACTACAACTCACTACTATTAATTACAACTCACTACTATTATTACAACTCACTACTGCTCACTACAACTCATTATTTATTGCAACTAATTTCTCCATACTACAATTTACTACAGCACAACTTACTGTTACTAATCTGCACTACTACAAAGCCACTACTTTACACTGAAATTCACCACTTCACAGCACAACTGAATACTCCACAGTACAACTCACTACTAACTACACAGCACAAACCACTACTACTCGCTAATATGTACTAGTGTATATTACAACCCACTACTATTCATTACAGTTCACTACTGCTCACTACAACAAGGTACTGTACACTACTACTAACAACATCTCACTGTTTCACACTACTCACTGTAGTCTCACTGTAGTCCACTACTCCACAGTACAGCTCACTACTGCTCACGACAATTCACTAGTATTGATTATAAATCACTGCTGCACACTACAACTCTATGCTACAACATGGCTACACAGCACAAATTCACTATTACCTACTAATGTGCATTACTACAAACCACATCTCACAATTTCACACTGCTAAACACTACAACTCACTATTACTAACTAACATGCACTACTGTACACCACACCTCAGTTAGCTCTAGCTTCTGGAGTTCTTCTGCGATGCTGCTTTAGCCTAGTCTTGAGCAAGCAGCGGAAAATGAACAGCATCACTTATGATGATTTTGAGGAACGTTAAGTGAGGACTGAACGCTGACTGCATTAAGATGTTCAGGCTACACGTACACAGTGTGGGAATCCGATGCAGCTCATTAATTTTAGCGCAAGTGAAAAGTCTCAACTGAATAATATTAATTCATTAACATTCCTGCTCGGAACAAGTTTTCTGCAGAGTCTTTGTCATGTTACACAAAACCCTGCAGAACTCCAGTCGCACGCCAGATTCACTGCCAGCACCTGCAGTCTAATCATCACATCAAACAGCATCTCAGCTCAGCGCTCATGCTAAAGTGACTGCACTGCCTGAGGACAGCGCTAATGTCTTATTTACATGAACTCTGGCGTTCCTAAAACTAACCCAAGTTCATCATTTTGCACAGAGAAATGGAAGGACCATGTTGTTTTCCTGACGTTCCTCTTTTGCCGCTACTGCTCTGCTGAAAGAGAAAGGCGAGACCAGCAGAAGGGGAGAAAATCCGGGCCGCTGAAAGGAAGGGATTTGAGAACAATGCACCAGCGGCAGAGGAAAGAAGTTGAAAGTTGGAGCTGATGTCACCAAACACAGCTCTGCAAACAGACCCACCTTCGGCCATCTGCTGCGGAAGCCAGGGTTGGGTTACCTGCTGTAGTGGAGCTACAGGAACTGCAGGAACCCTTCACTCTCAGGATCAAAGGCCCCGCGGCGCTCTCCGAGCATTGGCATCTTAAAATACACAAAAGAGAAGCTACCTGGGTCTCTCACCTGTCTGAATTGACCACAGGCTATTTGAGCTCCGTGAAGCAGGAAGTCCACTGAAAAGACAGCTGGAGATAACGGGGGCGGTGGGGGTGGCGTCAGGGGGAGAGGGATGGTGTAATTGGAGAAGTGAGTCCAACCAACCCTGAGTCTTGGGGGGTCAGGGTCAGGTTATTACACCATTACACCTTCACATCCCCACTCAAGCACAACTAAAGCCGAGCTTACACTGCTCGATCTTTACCCTGATTGTAGTTCAGATTCTCAGTCAGAGTTTCGGACCAGGTCTGAGGTTTCTAACTCAATAATCCAAACCCTGGTGCTAAACCTAACCCTGGTGGTAATCCTAACTTTGGTGCTAATCCTAACCCTGGTACTAATTCTAACACTGGTCCTAAACCAAATCCTGATACTAATTCTAACACCAGTCCTAAACCTAAGCCTTGTACAAAACCTTACGCTGGTAGTAATCTTCAATCTAGTACTGAACCTAAGTCTTGTAGTAATCCTAACTCTGGTCTTAAACCCAACCCTGGTACTAATTCTAAACCTTGTACAAATTCTAACAATAATTCTAAACTTAACCCTGGAGCAAAAACCTGCCCTGATAGTAATCCTAAATCTGGTACTGAACCTAAACCTAGTACTAATTCTAACTCTGGTAGTAAACTTAATCCTGATACTAATACTATTCCTGATACAAATCCTAAAACTGTTCCTAAACCTAAGCCTGGTACTAATCCTAACCCTGCCTCTAACTGAAACAATAGCGCTAAACATAACCCTGGTTCAAAACCTTGCCCTGTAAGTAATCCTAACTCTGATACTATAACTAAACCTAATGCTAACTCTAACATTATGCCTAACCAGGGTAATAGTCCTATTCCTGGTACTAATACTAAAACTGTTCCTAAACCTAAGACTGGTACTAATTCTAACAATAGTCCTAAACCTAACCTTGGTGCAAAACCTTGCCCTGGTAGTAAGCCTAGCTCTGGTACTGTACCTAACCAGGATAATATTCCTATTCCTGGTACTAATCCTAAAACTGTTCCTTAACCTCCGCCTGGTACTAATCCTAACCATGGTACTAATTCTAATAATAGTCATAAACCTAACTCTGGTGCAAAACCTTGCTCTGGTAGTAATTCTAACACTGGTATTATACCTAAGCCTTGTAGTAATGCTAACTCTGGTACTATACCTAACCAGGGTAATAGTCCTATTCCTGGTACTAATCCTAAAACTGCTCCTAAACCTAAGCCTGGTACTAATCCTAACCCTGCAACTAATTCTAACAGTAGTCCTAAACCTAACCCTGGTGCAAAACCTTGCCCAGACAGTCAGCCTAACTCTGGTACTATACCTAAGCATTGTAGTAATGCTAACTCTCGCATTATGCCTAACCAGGGTAATAGTCCTATTCCTGGTACTAATCCTAAAACTGTTCCTAAACCTAAGACTAGTACTAATTCTAACAATAGTCCTAAGCCTAACCCTGGTGCAAAACCTTGCCCTGGTAGTAATCCCAACTCTGGCAATATACTTAACCTTGTAGCAATTCTAACTAATCCTGATCCTGGTACTAATCCTAAAACTGTTCCTAAAACTAATCCTGGTACTAATCCTAACCCTGCAACTAATTCTAACAATAGTCCTAGCCCTGGTGCGAAACCTCGGCTAGATAGTCAGCCTAAGTCTGGTACTAAACCTAAACCTAGTAATAATCCTACCTTTGATAGTGATTCTAATTTTTAAGTATGCTTACCAGATGAAAACATGTAAAATTATTTTAAAAATCTAGAAATAAGTTTAATAATCTTGAAATATTAAAAAAGCGTTTTACGCTCTGTTACTGTATAGCCTCTCAGAGGCTTTATAATTTGGTTCTCCGTAGGTTTCAGTTTTGGTTTTGAAATGTTGGTGTCGGTCACAATGCCCAGGGATGATTCTAGATAATCAGGTAAAATGTGGTGTTAATATTCCATGCAGAAGTAACTATAGCATGTACCTCACACTAAAAATTTAGAGACTAGAATACTAGTACTTCTCATCTCTGCGCCAAACCACTTCCTTTAGGCTGTGATGTTTTTATCTACGTCCATAAGTGGAAATAACGGTGTTGGGAGGGATGGGGCAGGAGGATCCTAGGACTAGATTCACAAAAGTGTCTTAAGTGTGCACTAACCTCAGTCTTTAGCCAATCATTAACATCTGCTCTGGAGCCATTTTCCACACATGGAACGAGACATTCACTGCACTGTAGCACCTCTTCCCAATCTATGGATCCCATCACTCACACCCGCAGGTATTTATAGCCCGACCATCCTCGTGTAGCGCCATCTGCAGGAGCCTGAAATTACTACCACCACCTTGAACACCCAAGGTGACTCACTTTATGTCTGCATCAGCCACAAAAACAGCAGCGGCCAGTAGACCACCTCATCAGTGAATCTACATTAGAAGAGATTGTCTTTGAGAATTCCTGTATCGCGCATAAACCCCTCAGCGTTAAAGGATTCTGAAGTATGAATATTAATTGGCTCCTGGATATTCCTGGATGTTTGACCTGCTGTAAATTCTGAGCTGAAGAGGCACGAAGCTGTAAAATCGGAGCGCTTCCAGAGGCTGAGCTAATTTTGCCTCTCGGTGCAGAAACTGACAGTATAAAATACAGTCAATGCATACAACAAAATATGCCGACTAACGTGAGGACACGCCAGAGCCTGCAGGCTGCGGCAACGGTGAGACAAGGACACTCTTCTTTTTGATGCTATTTTCACACTCTTGCCACTGGCTCTCCAATTACTCCGGCTAAGCTACGACAGGAGTTAATTGGCAATAAATAAAGATGATAAGTGTCTGATTTCCTCGAATAAGGCTCCTTTAATCGCCCCCCATCAGAAAAGGCAGGGTGTGTAATTTAAGGACGCGGCTTTATTTTCCAAACGTGAACTCTTCCCACTGGGATACCCTGCAGTTTGTTCCTGTTTAGCATTTGGATCTTCGGAAACAGACTTTTCATTATGTAGTTATATAACCCCCACCCCCCATGTCCTCAATGTCCCCTCCCCTAAAGTGTAGCTGAAGGACAAGACATGTCTGGAAGTCTGCTTTGTTGGTTGTACACTATAAACATGGACTACAGTTCATTAGCATAGCTAAACACAGTAGCAGCCTGAATGTTCTCCATGCGTTTAGCCATAAACCCCCCTAATGGATAAAATGCTAACTCATGGGGGGGGGGAATGTCTTCACTACCTGTTAGCCACGTTAGCCTCATGGCTGCAGACAGCGGTGAAGGTGTGTTCGGCTCTGTTGTGCTGAGAGAGCAGAAGAGAAAGATAAAGAGCGCGTATGATGGTATCTACCCTGCGAGTGGTGATTAGAGCTGGGCTGGAATGTTAACACGGCTTGATAATATTTGACTGTCTCCATTTCAGTTCAGTCGAGCAGAACATCTGAGAAAAGATGGATCTGAAAACGGGGGATGCAGGGCCGGAGCGGGACTAGCCTGCAGACAGCACGTCCTGGCAACTTTCTACAAGAGCAACAAGAGCTAGCTTAGCAGAGGCACGCTAGCTAACAGCTGTGTTTAAACTGGGTTTGGTAACGGCTGGGCATCTTCGTCTTCTTCTTGGTTTCCTGAACAAGAGAACCAACCTGAGCTGCTAGAGATCATCGAAACCTGGAGGGAAGCCTTTCATCTTAAACGTGAACAGCCGTTCATGGGGCTAGCTAACACTGGCCAGAATTATGGAAAGCATTAAAGCTTAAGCATGTGCCCTGGAATAACATCCAGGGTGTTCTCCAGGGTGATGTTACCTCTCCATTGCGCCTCAGTGGCTCTTCATGTTTGCCGAGCCCAGTGCTCGGGCCACAGACATCCTCCACAACCCTGCACGTATCACGCGGTCTTATGGTTGGAAACTCGATGCAGACGAGACCAAGGTCCTGACAAATGATGGATCACAGACCATCGTCTACCTCAATGGAGTCCAAATGGGGCAGGTCAAGGTGTATAAATATCTGGGGTCAGTGTTCCAGAAGAAAATGCCATCCGCAGCTGAGATTTACAGCAGGGTTTTCCAGGCCACCGCGGTCCATGCCGCCGCTCAAGTGGTGAAGAAAAAACATATCCATCCATTGAGACCAAGATGTGCTTCTTCCGAACCTCCAAGTTCCATTAGCACTACGCTAAAGGTTGGATGCTGCCTAAGTCAGATATGAACACGCTTGAGGCCTTCTAAATGTAGCAAGCTGACAGTGGACTAACAGGCCACCACTGGATGGAACAAGAACCTTCCAGTTATTTCAACAGCCGTTCGGTTCCTTCTATACATCAGACAGGTCGTTGGGTTTGTCACTTTCTGTGTGGGTTCTTTTTGGATGAGGGTTGATGTATTCCAGCATAGGGGAATGGCTAAATCTCCCTCCACAATCTTCCACCCATCATTTTGAAGAGAACGATAAGGGACATGATGTCATATTCACCAACTCAGTAAAATCTTCACATCGTGTAAGAGTGTTATGGAGGTGAAACTCCTTTTCTCCTTTTCCCAATGGCATGTACAGTCCATTATTCTCCAGCTCTCTTAAAGAAGTACCAAGAAACCTGGTGTGATTGGAGCCCCCACAAGTGGTAATAAGACTTTCCTTTGTTTTCAGTAGAAGCTTCATTGTTTGAGTTTGATTGAGCAATTCCGAGGTAATTAACCATCATCTGTTCCTCACGCCATGACCAAACCACCAAATCCAGCTGTTCTGTCCAGGGCCATGATTGTAATGGATCTCTACTCCCTCATTAGTACTGCGCTATTTAGTGGGGAACTGTTGCTTGAGTGATGCAGAAGCTCTTGATCATCTAATTGGTAGACATTAGGGGTTGCACAACTTCACATTATTCAAAGTCGCCAATCATGTAATGAAAGTCCAGCCAACGTCGGCTAATTGCTGACGGCATCATAAATAAAACCGCAGGAGACGGGAATGCTTCTCAGTGTGCGACTTCAAAAAGCCAACTTTAAAAATCAGTGAAGGTCAGTAGAGGGTGCCCTTTCCAATGAGCCCAAATTGCTACCTGTCAGGAACACCGGAATCCCGCGGATTTGTATCCGATTTAGGTGCACCCAAGATGTCCTCGCCCACGGTAGAGGTCCAGAGAGGTTTAGCTCTAGATTTAGAACACTGTATCTGGGCAAAAATGAGAGTAACTGACTCAACATCAATAAAGAAGTTGTACCCAGAAGGAATCAACCGACAGACATGAAACTTGGTGGGTAGGTTTGACATTGTGAGACATGCAAATGATTCAAGTTTCATGTAAGCAAGAAGGGCTTTATTGTTGTACCTGACTGACCCAACAGCTTCGACTGCAGACATTCACCTAGCAGTGATGTCCTCCATGAGTCATCCTGTTAGTGCCAGCACCATTGGCAGACGGCTGCACCACGCAGGACTACATGCACACAAACCGTTACATTGACTGTCGTTGGTGCGTCAACATCACCAAAGACTGCAATGGTGTCGTGCCAGACTGTCATGGAGTGACTCAGAATGGCAGCGGGGCATCTTCAGTGATGAGTCCCGCTTTTGTCTTGGTGGAGACGACCAACGAATCCGTGGTCAGGGCCAAGATGAACGGTTTGTTGTCACGTGCCACACGTCTAGAAGACCTGGTGTCACTCCACCATTTACTGTTCCTGGTAACCTTTATCTTCCTTCCGAATAGCACTGCAATCCAACGCCTCCTTCTGGGTGCAGCTATTTTGTTGACGTTGAGCGTATGTTCAGAATCTGACTTTGAATCCCTGCACAGCAGAGAAATGTCTGAATGAAGCCAAAGTGCATAGGTCAGTGGAGTGTGCCCTTTCCAGTGAACCCTGGCTCGCATTGCTAGCTGTCATGAAATCTGAGACATAGCCGAAAACCTCAGGCTCCTCACCTGTTGTCTTCTCCAGGGCGTTCATGTTGTTAGTGTCACGATCACATCAGCATCATCGCTGGTCGACAACTAGTCTATGCAAAACCCTGGTAGACACAAGCTTAAGGTTTTAAATGCAGGTGTGGAAAAAGCCCAATTCTTGGTCCATGATTGCTGCTTCTTGTACCTTTACGTTTATGGCATTTAGCAGATGCTCTTATCTGCTAAGGTGTTCTGTTAGTGTATGTGTCCTAGTTAGTATAAACAAGTTAGAGTCCAAACTCCTAATGAGCTCAGACGCTGCCTAAACGAGGTTGCCAGTGCCCTTGGCTAGTAAGAAGACTACAGAGGTAAATACAGCATAAGTGCAAAACCTAGCAACACCTAGCTAAAGCTCGTACCTAGAAAGCAGCAGCATAAGCACAACACGATGCAACACTTGCTCGTAGCATGTAGATGCTTTACAAAGAGATGGGTCTTCAGTCTGAGTTTGAAGACCGCGAGAGAGTCTGTTGTTCGGACCGCCAGTGGAAGTTCATTCCACCATGTGGGAGCCAGGACAGAGAAGAGACAAGATGCTTGTCTTCCATGCGTCTTGACGGATGATGGGTCAAGCCGAGCTGTACTTGAAGCTCAGAGGGCTCTAGTAGTTAGTGTTCAAGGTTGTTGCTGTATGATGAGCAGCAGATAATTCTGTCGGCGTCTTTGTTTTGTATGGTGCTGCCATTTGAGAGTCTGAATTTGGCTTTCACTGGCCACTGCTAACATTCGGTAGGGTTCCTCTGTTGGTTGCCGAGTACCAGGGGACTCACGGCACACTCTGGTCCAGTTAATTCAGCTGATGTATTGCGCTAGTGTTCCATAGCATTCACATTCCTGGTGCAGTAAATTGGTCAAATCACATTAACAGCTGGGTTGTAGCATTTCCAGCATTAGCATCCACTAGTTAGCTAACAATATCCCCTGAAGCTAACCTGCTGAAGCTGTGATCATGAGGCCTATCTAAAGGTGGCTCCTCCAGCGCAGGTTCTGGAGGTCCATTCTTCATTCTACTCCACCTTAAGCAGTGGATTGTTCTCGTATTGGTTCTGGGGGTGCTCCATAGGAACCGTTCATCAGCCGTCAGGGCAGTTAAGTTGTTGAAAAAGGTTCTACAGTATTTCAAAGCGGAAATGGTTGTTTCTAGAACCACACAGTGAACATTTAGGCATGCTAACGGTTCTTTTTTGGGAGCTCATGGTTTTATATCACTTTAGAATCTCTGTCTTTCCTAAAGAACCATTGAAGAACCATCTGAGATGTGCACTTTTGCTTGGTGACCCTGTCTACAGCGCCCCCCAGAGGCAGCAGAAGGAGCTGCAGGACGGTGAGTCCGCCTCAACACCATCAGAGTCTGCGGGCTATTTATTTTTCAACAAGGGAACTGAAAGATCAAACCCCCCGTGATTAAACCAGAGCTAATAGATTTCTCCGAACAGAATCTAAATTCGCTCGCTGACAGAGGAACCGACGATCAGTTACACAAACTTGCTGATAGCCAGGCCTCCGCATGTGTTTCTGTTTTACACCCTACTGTCTCATAAAAGCAGGATCTGGAACGTCTGTTATGTCTAATTCTTTCAGCTGTTAGTACAATTAGACCTTTAAAATGTTTAATATTCTAATATTACACTCATCTGTCATCTGAGCTGCATTCTGTTATTTCTGGACCTTCTGCAGCTGGATGGTACTTTTCCGTCCACTCCAGCTGTGTGAAAAATGAAGAACTTATTAATGATATGATTTTAGATGGAGCGCTTGGTTTAATGGAAATAGGTTAATGACTGAAAACGGATCTGTAATGGGGATCTGTTTAATGGTTCCCATTATAGCCCACTACTTTCCTGTGAGACACCTTTAGATCCCATTAGGAAACCATCAAATGCATCTGGTATCAGTCATAGAACGCCTCCTATTAAGCCATTGGAGTCCTTTACCCTGTGATATCACCTCAGCAGGAAAGAAGAAAACACCATTACAGGCAACTGGACCCCACCAAGAATCAACAGAAACCTTTAATAGCAGGACCCAATATAATCTGTGACTATATTCAGAAAGAAAGGGATTGATAAAGGATATATGTGGTTTATACAATGTGTTTTACACTTGATATATATTTTTTTTCTTGTAAATGTTTCTTTTTTTAATGCAATCTTTTTAACTGTAACTTGATTAATTATTTTAAAATTTATATTCAATAATAATATTATTATGCCAACATTTCTTAGATATCGCTTATTTAACTGGATCGCTTTTTAAAGTTTGGAACTTAACGTTTTATCTGTTGCTGCCACCTTGTGGCCAAAAGTCAGTCTGACCTGAAAAACTGGAGCGTATTTACATCAGTCTTATTTATTATCACCATCACAAAGTAGGGCTAGCCCGCTCAGACTAAGGCTCTTGTAAACTGGACAGTAATCTGTGTGGTCAGCGGGGGTGGAAACCTTATCAAGCCAGCAGATCCATTTATGCTTGCTATCTGGGTAGCTGTAGGCCAATCCTGTATAGTATCTGTAGGCCATTCCTACAAAATAGCTGTATGCTAATCCTGTACACTATCTGAAGGCCAATCCTGTACACTAGCTGTATGCTAATTCTGTCTACTAGCTGTATGCTAATCCTATACCCTATCTGTAGGCCAATCCTGCACACTAGCTGTAGGCTAATCGTGTACACTAGCTGTATGCTAATCCTATACCCTAGCTGTAGGCCAATCCTGTACACTAGCTGTAGGCCAATCCTGTACACTAGCTGTATGCTAATTTTATACACTAGCTGTATGCCAGTCCTGTACACCATCTGTAGGTCAGTCCTGTATATTGGTTGTATGCCAATTCTGTACACTATTTATAGGCCAAGTCTGTACACTAGCTGTATGCTAACCCTGTACACTAGCTGTATGCTAACCCTGTACACTAGCTGTAGGTTAGTACTGTACACTAGTTGAAGGCTAATTTTATCTGTGGGCTAATTCT
>CM067476.1:39356975-39396162 GCA_034552555.1 Semaprochilodus insignis
GGTGCCTCCACACACGGATTCGTTGGTCGTCTCCACCAAGACAAAAGCGGGACTCGTCACTGAAGATGACCTGCTGCCGTTCTGGGTCACTCCGTGACAGTCTGGCACGACACCGTTGCAGTCTTTGGTGACGGTGACGTGGTGTTAAGGACAGTCGTGGTAACGGTCTGTGTGCACGTAGTCCTGCGTGGTGCAGCCGTCTGCCAATGGTGCTGCACTAACAGGATCACTGCTCGCTGAAGGTACAGAGACAAGACCTGTCCCTGATTACGTCACATGCTCGGCCGAGTGTGAAACTTGAATGATTAGCATGTGACACGATGTCAAACCTACACACCAAGTTTCACTCCTGTCGGTTGATTCCCTGTGGGTGCAGCTATTTGTGCAACAATTCGCCACAATACTTTACAGGGGAAGGAAAAAAAACATGCTTTACTGTTAATAGAATTCAATGGAACCAGACGTCCTTTCCGAGTCATTTGGGGTCATTTCTGCTGATCCACTTATTACGAAATTTACACACAATGTAAAGGACAAAGGGCTTTTCCAAATCACGTCAAAAACTGAAAAACGACAAAAATGGAGGTACAAGGTCTGAGCTGGCATTTAAGAACTATTCATAACGAATGAATATCTGGAGGGAGAGTAGCAGGGCTGAACCCCCAGAGTGTTCAGGTGCTCGGATATTCGTTTGTTGGGTAGGTGTTGGTTTTTAATGTTGGAATTCAGATATTCACTTTTTCCCTTTGGTCTTCAGTAAAAGCAATCCTGTTCTCTTACCGCTTCAGTTCAGGCTGGCAGCGGTAAGAGAAAGACACAATGGCAGTCACAGACCCTGTAAACCGTTTCACAGTCGGTTCCTTGTTGATTCAGCTTCACTGTGGGTTAAAAAGGGTTCAGTTCTTTCACTCAATCCGTTTGCTAACACCTCCAGGTCCAAACCTCTACTGCCCGACTGAGGTTGGTCTGTTCACCGTGCTGCAGTTCTGTGTTCACTGTAGTTTAAATAGAGTCCAGAAAACGACTCAGTTATGATTCTAGATCTTTCTCTGAGCTGAGAAGAGAAACGGCTGCAGCTGATAATCTGAGTTACAGTCTTACACCAGTGAAGAAACACAGTTTGGTGTTAGTGGGCTCTAATGTTAGCTAGCTATAGCTAGCACACCTAGCTAACGTTAGCTCCCACTGGTAAACACCAAACTGGCCCTTTGTGGAGACCCTTGACTAGACTGTGGGGTTTATAGGGTGTTTCTTGCTATGAACCCGCATCTTCATGTTCCGGTTGTTAGCTGGTTTATGTGCTGTCCAGCTAAAGCTAATATAGCTAGCCTTAGCTCTGCATTAGCTAGATAGCTAGCTACAGCAGATACAGATAATAAAGAATTAGTATATTTAAGTATATATATCATATATTCTGCTGGGAGTTTTTGGTAATGTAGGACTGGTGTACCATGTTATTTATAAGAGCCATGTTACACATTATAAGACTTGCTTGTGAGTCTGTTGGTAATTAGTTCAGAGAAATCCACCAGTTAAAACACACAGTACAGTCTCACCTCTGTACATCACCTTTAAAGTGGCTTCTTATTGGCCGGCTTTATTCGGGAGCAGAGGAGGAAGGTAGAAGGAACAGTAGATCCTATCTTACATTATTTACAGCAGCAAATAATGTAATTATTGTGTTATTATTATCACTGAGAGACGGTTTGTAGGTATCGATCTGCCCATCCTTATAGCATATTCATAACCCGTTCATGCAGGAACTTCCTATGAAGGGAGCTTTTAGAGGTGGACGTCTGGTTCCATTTAAAACCACTGTGAACAGTTCTGACTAAGTAAGTTTGGCTGGAACGCAGTGTTTCACACCCAAACCTCTGAATGAGTCCGTTTCAATCATTTATGTATGCAGACATTTAAGAAATCGGTGGAGTTCACGGGGTTGAAGATGGCTTTGCAGTGGCTGTTTATAACAAATCTCATTAAGGGAAATTATACCAGTACAGATACATCATTAAAACAGGCCACAAAAATGCAAATTCTGTCATTAAAAACTATTTTGCAATTTACAAAAATGATGGAAATGGTGTGACATTAATTCCAGCAGGGTACTACTCTGTTTACATGGTAACAGTTGTATAGTTGTACAGTTTCTTATTGTATTTTATTGTTATTATAGCCAACAGTAGAGATTTCTTTATTTTCTGTAATTTCTTATTTTGTATTCTGTATAACTTCCACCTTAGTCTACCTCTTGTTCTGTATCTGTTCTGCTGTAACGATGCAAATTTCCCCATGTGGGATAATAAAAGGCTCTCATCTTATTTTAATTAAGTTGAATTTTTGAAATATCGGTGGAGTTCCCCTTCAACTTCGAAACGAGGATTACGCTGGCTTCTGATTGGCCACTTCCTTGTTCTAACTTTCCGTTCCACCTTAAATGCCTTCAAAGGCGCAGCAGTGATGTTGGGCTTGCGGAATGTAAGTGATGGGCCATTTAAGGTGGACCGGGAAAATACGAATAACAAGCCAATATAGGTTACATCTTTACAGAAACACATTAAAGCCCGATAAGTTATTTACCCGCTGCGGTTTAAGGAGGAATCAGAGAGCCAGACTGTGAAGAAGCTCTTTAGAAAGTTTGTTTTGTGGACGTGGGGAGTGGCCGTGCTGTCTTCACAGGTAGTCTTCTAACTACGAGCTGCAGAAACGAAGAAACAACGCTGCTCTTCTGTCTCACCTGATTAATGTCGTCTTTGGTCCGTTCATTGGCAATCCCTGTGTACTGACAGACAAGCAAACATCCCGTAAACAGCTCAGCAGTACAGAGCATGCAGCGTAAACAATGAGACTTCCGGTTAAACTTTATTATTGTATGTCAAAATAAGAGTCCTCGAGTTGTTGTCAGCACGTCCAAAACAAGTATTCCCTTTTAATTGACTACCAATAAACGTAAAAATGGAATAATGATAAGATGTAAAGGTGTATATGCTTAATCTACACAACTTTTGGGGAGCAAGGAAAAGCGGTCGCTAGTAATTCTCATAGTGTGCAGTAACACATATGGACCAGCAGATGTCACTGTTACATCACTTTCAGTGGAAGTGTGCCCCTTGCAGAATGGCCAGAGAATAAGTTTATTGTTGAATTGAATGAAGCTGGTTCTGGATAAGCTCCTTCAGTAGACCCATCCCAAAAGGTGCCCTAAGACTTCCTTAAAATGTGCAACAACATTTGGCTTAAAGTGGAAGATAAAAGAGTGCTTTTGTGTGCGTGGTGCACCCAGCAAAATGATATTACTGGTCACTAGAGTGCTTATCTACCGTGACCCAGTTCAAATTACAGTCCCAGTGTAGCTTAGCAGTGAGATAAATTAACTGACAAATGCATTATACTCATATTGATTATTGTCAATTGTCAATACTGTTCAATAGCAACAACAAAAAGAGACGACTTTACAGGAGAACACAAAACGTTATTAGCTTTTATCTCTTAATTTTATTTCTAGTGATTTCTGGATATTTCTATTGGTCTGTTCATCGCTGTGTTTACAGGTAGCTGCTAGAAAAATAAATGTCTGAAAATGCTTTCTAATTTCTTGTGAACTATGTTGGTCAGACACCTGTAAACAGACCCCTCCACACTGACTGTGTATCTCCAGGAGATGCTACATACATGGCCGCTCTAAGGGTGTATAGAGGACACCTCTGAACACCAAAATGAGAAATGAGACACAGTACGGCCTTGTGGTCCTAGTGGGAATGCACAAATGAGGCCTGGAGGACCGCAGGTGTGCCAAATGGGCCAGTGCTAGAGTCAGGTGAGGTGCAGGGATGGATGGACTTGTGTGTTTGGTACAAAATACTACTTTTAGTGTTTTGTGTCTGCAGTATGTGAGATTTGTAGTTTAGACCATCCCAAAATTCACTAAAACGATCAACAGAGTGAGTAGAAATGACAGGTTTGACGGTGTGCCTAAGTTAGCATGCTAACCAGCTAGCCCTGGCCCGTCCTCTCTCGTAATCCCCCTTTATACCTGAGGAGGTGATAGTGAGTCACTGTAGTGCTGTAGGAGTGGAATCAGTCCAACATGAGAGGATGGAGAAGTAGCTCTGCTGCCCCGACGGCGTATTCTAACCTCTCATCAGTCATGTTGAAGGAGCTGCTCCCAGTTAGATCATTTAAGGGCAGGTAGACAATGAAAGGAGCATCAAACACAACTATGGCGGAAGCTCCTGGCGCACAAAGTGCAGCCAGTACCAGATTAGGAAATCAAGACATTGTGATGTGGTAGGCAACAAGCTATAACACGTAATTAGAAGAAAGATAACTCACAGAGGAAAACGTGGAGACGATACCAAACCATTCCAATTTGTGGATTAAGCCATGAATAAACAACTAGTGTAAACAACAATGTGTAAACAACAAACACAATGAAGGTAATAGAATTAATAATACAGGTGCTCATAACCTCATGCATGCAGACGCAGAAGTCCCTTCAGGATCAGCAGCAACGCTGGGGACTGTACCATCCTGTAAATGACATCATCCGTTCTGCTACGGTGGGTAAACAGAGACCCTCGACTCCATCTGTCTCAAACCCACAGAGAGATCTGAGAGTGAATCACGCTGTAACTGTGTTTCCACAATGAGATCAGTTTGAGTGAACACTGTAGAGAAGCGTTCCCGCTCCACAGCCCGAACACGTTAATGAGGCCGTAATCCTGGAAAGACAGCAGCGTCTTCTGACCCACTTTCCAGGCCTGATAGATTCAGATTCCAGGATCGGCATTTTCTTCAAGAATGTAGCTTTCGGGGAACGGGAAGAAAACTGAGGGCCGTCAGGATTTACTTACACATAGAACCTCTCTTAATGAATATTCATATTTAATAATGCAGATTTAAATTCTCCTAATAAACAGACCCTGATGATCCCACTCATATGACTGCATGTTCGTGATTATCCAGTTTATATTAATATTCTTCTGCTGGATTTTTGTCCGTTACCTCATCCCGCAGTTTACAAGAAATCAGCCTCATCCCAGCTCCGGAATGTTCGGTCTTGTTGGGAATGTGGTGCTAGTTTACAGCTTTTTGATTGCGACCTCCGGAGATACCATAGCAACTGCCCAGCAACACCTAAGCAACCACCTGGGATACTAAAGCAACAATCTAGCATACCGTAGCAACCCCCTTGCCACCCCTAACAACAACCTGGGATGCCATAACAACTGCCTTCCAACACCTTAGTAACCACTTGGGATCCTGTAGCAACTGCATAGCAACACCTTAGCAACCTCCTGGGATACCATAACCACCATCCAGCAATACCTTATTTACAACCTGGGGTACCATAGCAACTGCTCAGCAACACCTTTGGCAACCACCTGGGATACCTTAGCAAGCACCTGCGGTACCATAGCCAGAACACTCGTCTAGTCATCTTATTTTTCTGTCAGATGTTCGTCCAGCTTTAGAGATACAAACATGGTTCAGAGTCTGGAATGTTGGGTGTGACTGGGAATGGTGTATCGTACAGCTTCTTGATTTGAGGTTCGGTTTTCCTACTGTTACCGTGAAATTAACTGTGGTATATCACCTAGTCTAGCAACCACCTGGGATACCATAGCAACCACCTAGTAACATCTCAGTGAACCTGATCTGTCTCTGCAGTCTCCTCAGGATATGACCTTCTCTAGTTTAACCCGGTGTCGTTTTAAAGGCTTCCTGTTTCGGTGACCGTGAGGGTCGGTGTGAGCTCTTCTCCTGATCAGCTGATTTTCAGACAGAGCTGTTTTGAGTGAGGTTTGTTGGGGGCAGCTGTCCAGTCTTTCAGCGCAGGCCCAGCGCGGTCCTCCTGGCCGTGCTCTGCAGGCCCAGCGCTGTCCTCCTGCTCTGCTTTCTTCTTTGGTCATTGATAACCGGTGTACGCCGCTTTGTTTACGGGTGGCTTTGGCCAGCAGATGGGGGAGGTCACTTTGCTGGCTGGCATTTCAGTTTCAAAGTACCAGTGTCCCCTTCCTCACGCTCCCTGAACAGCCAACACTCTCTCCTGCATCGTCCTCTCTCTCCTCCCATCCTGGTGGCACTCTCTCTGCTTCTCTTCTTTCCTTCCCCGAATGTCACAGATTGGGCAGCGATGGCCAGAGGAGCACAGAGCTTGTACACTATGATTAAAGGCGAAGTGAGTGAAGAGGAGAGGATGTTCCTCATCACTCACTCCTCAGCCTGCAGCGTCAGAAAGGCCCTGATGGTGGGCCGGCTTTTTGTGATGCAGATGCGGGTGGGACGAGGCGAGAAGTGACCTTCAGCTGCAGATGATGGAGCTGGAGCCGCATGTTGTAAACTAGGAGTGTAACCACACGCATTTCTGATTCTGAGGTCGAGTTTTGATTATGTTTGTTTATGTGTGGTAAAAGTGTCTTTGACACTGCGGAGCTCGGACTCTGTTCTACAGGCTTCTAAATGGACTCCAAAAGTCACAACCCCTAGAATTTATAAGCTCTACATAAGTAAAGCCTAGTTAGTTTAGTGTGTGTGCATGAATAGCATAAGCCCCGCCCACATTACCCTGATGGGATAATAATCTCATCCCTGATGGGATGGCGCCTGTCGAGGCAGACGTCTCTGCACGTAGCTCCAGTGCAACTGCTTGTTTCTCTGTGCATATGACAATAAACGCTTGAATCTAATAGTAAAAATAATTAATAAGAAAAACAAATAATAAACTTTATTTAAATAGCACATTTCATACATTAAATTCCAACTGAAAGTGGAAAATAATTAATAAATAAGTAACAATAAAAATAAACAAAACAATGAAATAAAACAAATCAAATAAATAAATAAATACGAGTAAGTAAAAACTAATGTCATCAAGAACTCTGAAATATCGATAGCCTCCTGTATAAACGTGACGCTGTTGGTATTTGGTATTGGTGTTCATTCATTCAACCAGCAGCCCCCCACTGGACCAGCGGGGGGCGCTCTGCTCTGTGTGACGGTCAGGGCTGAAAGGGTCAGTGGTACTGGATGTAATGATAATGCAGGTAATGCAGTTTATGTAAAGCCGTAATCTCGCTTAACAGGGTGCTAGCGTGTTAGCTTTAGCACAGCGGCTGCTGCCCCTACGTCCTCGGTGCTACCTCGTTGGGCTGTTCTACTGTAGCGCATATTGCCGGGTAGATCGTACATGAACCGCCAAGTCTGACACCTTAACAGGTTAAATCAGAAATACTACCAGCATTAACACGATGAGGCCGAAGATCGGCTCCTTATTCACCAGTGTTCCACCTTAAGGGGAGCAGCATTTACATTCTGGTGCTTCAGGCGTTATAATAATTACTGCAGCCCCATTTAAGGTGGAACGGAAACAAGATGCTGGCGGAGAGGAAGCCGAGTTCAGCTTGGTGTTAAATGTCCAGGTAGGATAATTTGATAGTCTAAATGTTCATTAGGACTGTCTGAAGGTCTAAATCAGATCAGTGGTGAAACCCAGGTAAAAATGAGGTAGATTTTTAAGTACTTCAACATCAGCAACATTTCAGGTGTATCTGTCCTCCACTGTTCTCCATTCTGGGGGTCTTTCTGCTTTAACTCCACCACATTTCAAAGTAACATCTCCAGACGAGAGAAGCGTGAAGCGAGCCCACCAATCAGGTTACAGAGCTTGTTTTGACCTGTTGGAGAGAGCTTGGTTCTAGCTAATGGAACCTGTTCTCCTTCAGTGTTCTGTGCTGATGGTGATTGTAATAGACGTCAGTGTCAGACTAATTACTGATCTTCTATTAAAGACTGGTGGACTGAGAGACACTCGAGTCTCTTCACCTACACTGAGCTGATTAAGAGTCTTGTTCCAGAAATGATAATCGGACATTAGAGCCATAATAAATCATGCTCCTGTTACTCTCCATACTTAAGTACATTTGAAGGTACATACTTTAGTACTGTTACTCCAGTGGAGGTCTAAAGAGAGGAACTGATACTGGAGGAGGAGTTTACCTTGGCTATCAACATGGGTTGGGAACTTGGTGCACCACTTGAGCACTAAGCAGAACTTTAGAGTAGAGCGTCTCACGCCCGTGACGGAGGAGCTACGTGTCCCTCTCTGTCTCTCTGAGATGAGGTAGTTCACATCCACCGTAGATGACTAAGATGTATCACTTGCCTGTGTTCAATTAGATCTCCCCTCTTTTTCATTAGAAGCGTTATGGGGGAATAATGATAACTGGAAAGGATGGAAACGGAATTAGCCACTGCCAGTGCTTCGTCATACTCATGTTAGCATTCATCACTGGCTTCTCTCCGTGCTTCCATTGCTCTTGTTATTCCATTAGCCTACAGCAAAACAGAGAAATTGGACGAGCTCATAATGCTATGCCATTCGCCATTGTGCCTCTTATCCTGCCTTAAATATTCCAGAGCCTCCGGGCGTGAGCTGTGATAATAAACATATTATGCAGGACATTCATTCTGCACCAGCGTCCCGCATAATACGGTTTGATTCCGGAGAGAACGTGGAAATCTGGCCTTTTTCACGGATCAGGAGCCTCATGTGCGGTGACATATGAGGACGGAGCTCAGAAGAACGTAATCAGCCAGACCAAAAGAACTTCGATCTCCTCAGTCTATATAGACCCGTGCTCAGATCCCGTGGCTTCGGGAGGCCTGTTTCAACCTCTGGGTTGATTGAACTGCCCCCAAATTACCGGTGACACTTCCGTCCATAACCCCCCTGCCCAACAATAGCATGCTGCTTCCAGCGTTCCTGCCGCTCTCAGGGTTTGGAGAACAAACAGGTTTTTAAAGGCTCCTCTGTCTGTCCTCATTACCTCGAGTGGCTGATTACTTTGGCCACCCCTTTGCCAATTACACTCCGGCTTTTCTTAGTGGCCTCCTGCGGAGACTCTCCTTCAAGTCCTTCAAAGGCACCCGGACCCTCCGCTGGTGACCCAGGGGGAGCGACGAGCTTGAGTTGTTGTCGTCAAAAGATTAAAAAAGGTAAATGAAAAAGGCAGGTACGCTCTTAAAGACAATGGTTCCTAATGGGTTCTTCAATCACGAGCACTCAACAGAACCATTTGCATGCCTGATAGTTCTTTTCCACCACTGCGTAATGGGTTCCTTTCTGGTTGATGCTCCTAATTTTGAGCATTTGTCTGGAATCAGGAGAGTTCGTTTCCAGCTAGAACCAAAGAATAGTAGGTTCTTCAGCGTGAGCCATGATGACATCCGTGGGTGTGTCTGTTGTTGAGGAAGGAGAAGGCTTTAGCTTTGACATTTTTGCCCTGTAAATACCAAATTCACACAAACTGATGACAACAAAATCTTCTGGCTCTGGGTGGTAGAAAGGCACGTACTCTACAGGACGGAGTCTCGCTGTAAACACCCCAGTTTATCTCTTATTGACCACAACTGGAGCTCGGTCAACCTGCTGAGGCCTGGAGGGATAGCAGGGCTTCCATGCAGTGATTGGACGGCCGATAACAGAAGGCGGAGAGTGTATGATTTGATTGGCTGTAATACAGTTAGAGCCCTCACATAAAGAACCAAAGTCATCATAAATCTCACTAAATAAAGAACACAGCCAATCAGAAGCCCTGAACTGGGCTTCCACGCAGACGAGCCGGGGCCTTAAATCGGCCCTGCCTATGAGGCACCAGAAAACGATGCTGCTGGAGTTGCAATGTCAAGCTCCCAACAATAGAAGAACCCTTTCTGGTGCTACACAGAATCATATACCACATCAGTCTGAAGAACCATTTCACCATCCAGAGGCGCACGAAATGGATCTACATAGTCCAGTCCGGTCCGGTCAAGGTTTATTTATATGCCCCTTTTACAGCAGCTGCTGCCACAAAGCAGCTTTACAGAGAATCCGGGTCCAAGCCCCTAATGAACGAGCCAAGGAGAACCTCGCTCTGACCCTTGAGAGGAACCAAGATTCAAAAGGGGAGCCCATCCTCCTCTGGTCCACGCCGGATAGCAAGACATTTACAGTTACATTAGAATATTAAATATACAGAATAACTGATGACTGTTGGTTCAACATAGAACCATTCCCTTCACTAAAGACCCCTTGAAGAACCGTCTTTGCTATGAGTGGATCACATGAGTACACTGTGGACGAACTGGTGAAGAGAAACAGACCAGGTGTTCCTAAGTGGACCTCAGGTAAATAAATTAATATCCACTCCTAAAGGCTTTTTGCTCAACTAACTCAATAAAAAGTCATTTTAGCTTTTTTTACACTACCAGTCAAAACTGCAGACACGCCCAAATACATAGATGCTGTTGGTTATCTTAAAGACCCTACAGGCTTACACTTAACAGCCCAGGAGAACAAAAGTACTCTGAAGTACTTAATTTAAGGATACTTAGTATACCTCCCTCCTGTCAGGGTCGGGCAAATCAGGACGAGCGCGGAAGGGCTAAAACGTTTATTTAGAAGAGGGCAAGAGAAAAAGCGAGGTCAAAACAGGCTGGAGTCGGGGCCGGCGAACAACAACAACAACAACAACAACAACAACAACAACGAAGGAACAAACCAGAGACGAAGTCGAAAAACAAAACAACGCAAAAGTCAGAAAACCAAATACAGAAAAGAGCAAAATAACGGCTTGGTAAGTACTGATAAACAGAAACGGTACTTCACGAGGAGTGAAAGGACAGAGCAGTTTATAAAGAGCTAGCTCCAGGTGAAAATCATCAGTACTCTGGCGAAGCTGCTCTGCGATTGGCTGCCGGGGGTGAGTGAGAGGTCACGTGGGAATCCGAGGGATTCTGGGAAATGGAGTCCACAGGTGGTAAGGCCCGTGTAGGGTTAGACGGCGCGTGACACCTCCACTCATGATTCATGTAATGAAAGTGTGCTAATTATATATACTAAGTATGTACTTAGTATACTAAATATAATCATTAGTGATATTATACATATACTCATATAGAACTAACTGTACTTAACTGTACTATTCTGAGAGATCACTAAGATTCACTTTGATATACACGAGTACATATTAAAGTACATTTCTAGCACATAAAAATATGCAAATTAGTATACTTAGTATACGGTAAAATCTCCAAAATGGCAACTTCACAGGAGAGGCCAAAAACCTAGTTTAATTATAATGTAAGTCAATGGAACCAGACTTCTTACCAACCAGTTTTAGGCCATTTCTACAAAATTTTAAATTTCTACACAGTGTGAACAGCAGCTGCTGTGTTCAAGTGATGCAGAAGAGTAAAAACAAAAGTTGCTCCATATCTCCACCTCTAATATATATCTGTTGGTGTAAAAACTTTGATCTCTTTTTCTGCACAGTGTAAAAGCTCTAGTTCTCCTTTCAGCTTAGTGAATATTCATGAGGGACCGACCAATAGAATTGCTCCAAACCTGCTAAGTAATAAGCCTTGTTCTATCAGCTCCACTGCAGGTTAAGAAAGCTGGTTCCTCCTCCTGTAAAGCTCCATTCTGGAGGGTTTTAAGGTGGACTGTATAATTCCATGAGGGCTATTTTATAGTTTGGTGTCTTCACTTTTATTCTACAGCAAAGCTTTAAGATACACAGAAGGAGAACCTGCTATGAGGAGAACCTGCTATGAGGAGAACCTGCTATGAGGAGCCGTCTCTTAACTATTGACTGGTAGAGGGGAGGCATGATCTTGACCAGGGCCTTTAATAGATGAAATGCTGTACACGGCCACAGTGTTGTCAAAAGGAGGCGCCCTCCGCAGGTCTTCCCCAGTTAGTTGCCTCCGGTGATCTGCTGCTAGGCAACTGCGGTGCCACCATGTGATGCCTCACATGACAGTGTTTTCTGGCTAAGTGAGTTGGGTGAAGCTGAAGCGCCTCCCGAGGGCCCCGGTGTTTCTAAACATCAGATCAGTGAACCTTGATCACTTGGAGGAGCGAAAGAGCTGGAGGAGTGAAGTGGAAGTGAACAGACTGCAGCTCCCGGCCATGAAGGGCTGGCCTGAAGGAAGACCCGTGTCAGTGCAGGTCTGCTGAATGTGCCGTGCGGCTCAGGAGAGGCTGCTGTCCTGACGTTTTGTCCTGCGCTCAGCTGAGCAGCACTCAGACATGCTTCTAATCGAGCAGGCTTTTGTTGTGGAGTGTGCAGCCTTGCCAAAGCACAGAGAGCCCACTTCACCTTCACGTCCACCACTGATGACATGACAGCATGACGGACCCCCTCCAGAGAGCCACTGGCCATTTCCTGTGACCTGAGACGGCGAGGGAGAGAAGGGCTACCGCGGTGGTGCTAATGGGGGAAATGAAGCTTGTTTAAGAGTCATTTCCTCCAGTTAGCTGTGAGAGCGCAGGGAGGTTGAGACGTGGCCTCGGGATAGTGCTGTTCTACAGCTGAGTGATGTCATGACGAGAGCCGCGTGAACAGCAGCTGACTCTGCGCTGGAAACGAAGAACACTAAATATATTCATGGCTTTATCAGACCGCCTTAATAGGTCAGGACTCAGGACCCTGCATCACGTTAAAGGAGAAGTCCATCAGTTTTCATAATTCATCATTAAAGTGTGAACAAATGTATTAGTTTATAATTCAGACTAATATTATAATGATATTAGTTTAGAATTCTGAGTGGTTTGATGGTTAGTTCTAGAGAAACTTGCCGACTCAGATAGCTTTACAGTGGTGGCGATGGTAACCAGACGTCTAATGTATCCCTCACAGGAATTCAATTTCAAGTTTCAGGTTTATTTGTCAACATGTCAGGACATTTATGCATTGAAATGCTTGTGGTGAGGCTCAGGTTGATACTCTACAGCAGGACAACATTATATACATACTAACTAAACATATTAAATAAAAAGATATAGAAGAGATATGTTAAATAAATACAAAATACACAAAACACAGAATATACAGGAGGGGTCTGTGGAAATTATCTGATGTAGAGAGCAGAGACATGTCTTTATATATATATATATACACACACACCTGTTGTTTAAAGTGACTCAGTGATATTGTCCATATCGGTAATATATTATTAATAATAATAATAAAATTAATAATAAATAATATATAATAAATTCAATTCAGTTCAACTTTGTCATTATACCAATACAGGGTTGTACAGCATAATGAAACACAGTCAGGCTCCTCCTCCACTGCAGTTATAAGAATATATGTATGTATATATAGTGTATAGTGCAAAGACAAAAACATTGTGCGTATACAGTACAGTAGGACATGTGCAAGTTGTTACTGTTGAAACCGTTATGAATGTGCTCCTCTGATTTTGACCTAAAACAAGGTTTTAACTAGGGCTGCCCTCTAGAAGTCGACGAGTCGTATCGTCAGTCGGAGACCCTTTGAGTCGACTGAGAACCTTTAAGTCAACTGACAACAGTGACGAGGTTTATTTATTTATTTATTTACAAAAAAAGCTTACAAAATACACAAGAACTTTAAGAATGTAAAAAGACATTTTAATAATTATTATAAGGGGAATAATAAATATATATTTAAGTTCTAGCTGGGCTATGACGCATGCTTGCTAAAAAATTTAATCCACGTGACAACGTGTGCTGGCGGTTCACCGTTAAAGGGAGCTAAAACTGTGAAGCTGAGAAACACGGGTGGAACGATGTCTCAGAGAAAGTCTGGAGGAGCTTTTGAAGAGGAGAATCCGAACAGATTAAAGCTAATTCTGCTCGTCATTTAGTCAGACATCCAACACTGCTTCAAACCAGTGAGCTGACTTTCGTTTTAGACATAATGGCTGTTTGCGGTGAAGGAAAAACGGACCGAAGACGTTTGTTTTATTATAATTCCATTATTTTAGAACCTAAATTACAGATATTTTTATTTATTCGTTTACAGCTAAGATTATTTTTATTTAAAGATAAGTACAGTCACTTAATATACCTGCCGATAAACGAGGAATAATTATTTCAGCGCAGGTGATATAATAATTAAACGGTTTCAGGTCTACCGTTCTCCTTTTCATCTAAAAATAATTTAAATATTGACTAATTTGGTTTTATTTAGGAGTTCATTATTTATGAGAGATGAAAGACGAAGGGTCATCCTACTGAAGAAGCTGTTAAAAGTGAAATTAAAAAGACAGGCTAGAAGCGCTAATTTTGCTATTATGCTAAAGCATAAATACGTGCTTGCTGCCGGACGCTATATTCTGTAATTAAATCAGGCTCCAGATCGTTCATCATATGCCACGTCTCTTTTAGTTCAAAAATATGTTTTTGAATATCATATAACAATACATCTTTTAAGTGAAACAATTTTCAGTGCATCCATTTAACATTCAATTTTAAAATAATAGTAATCTTTGATAATAGTAGCAGAACTTAATAGCTCTTATTAGTGTTTATTAGGATCTGAGTTGTTTGCAGATGGATTATTTTCTTAGATGGATTATTTTCTTAGAGGACCATTACAGTGATCAACTCTGCTGTTAGAGGACCATTACAGTGATCAACTCTGCTGTTAGAGGACCATTACAGTGATCAACTCTGCTGTAAGAGGACCATTACAGTGATCAACTCTGCTGTTAGAGGACCATTACAGTGATCAACTCTGCTGTTAGAGGACCATTACAGTGATCAACTCTGCTGTAAGAGGACCATTACAGTGATCAACTCTGCTGTAAGAGGACCATTACAGTGATCAACTCTGCTGTTAGAGGACCATTACAGTGATCAACTCTGCTATAAGACAGTCAACTCTGCTGGAACGGACAGATGACAGTTTCTTTTTGTTCCCCCTCGAAAAGTGTGCAAATTTACAGATTTACAAGGCGTACAGATTTTAAAAAATACTTTGGCTTTTATGTTTGAAAACTAATTCAACTTTAAAAGGACTCAAAGCTCAATTTTTTCACCAGTTTTGACTTCCTCAAATGTCATGTGGTGCAATAAACAAAGGGCTTTTATTTTGAGACGATTCTACAAAAGTGGGCCAGAAATTTCATAAAAATGTGTTTAAGTGATTTTGGTTCAAATTATTCACTTTAGCTTTAGGTCAGGTGGTACAACCTCCCACCATGAAAATGTGTCATTATTATAATCATGTTATTTATTTAAAAAATGAGAATATAAACTCGAGTTGAGGGACAAAGGGTTCTACGGGTGTCTATGCACTGTGTGTTTTGGTCAAATTGAAAACTTTGTCACTGACCCACATACAGCCCCTGTAATCACCACAGTCGGTGTCAGAACCTGCTCCCGTTCTGCACAGGTTCTTCAGTCTTTAAAGGATCTAAATCACCGGCAGCGCCGCAGACAGAGAGACATGTGGGGAGATAATGTAGTTTAATAGGTTCCCGTCTGCCTCGCGCTTTAATGGCCGATCGACGGCCCGACAAACGCGGCCATAAAAAGGGACAGAGATTAAACGTGCTGTGTGGGAAAGGGAGATGTTAATCTCAGGTGTGCTGCTGTGGTGACGAGCTGCCTTCGTCTCATTTCATACAGGCAACATGGATCAAAAGAAAAGTGTTTAAAAATCAAAAATGAATAAACATCAGTGTGAAACAGAAAGAGCAGCTGAACGTGTTTGGTTTCATACAGTGTCAGCTGATCTACAGCAGGAAAAGCTCCACGTTTAGGTTGTAGTAACCTGAAAGAGTGAAGCTCTGCTTTTTGGTTACTAGGATTAAGGTGGAGTTTAAGACTATGCTAAATTCATATTGCAAATAAATATAATTCCGTATGTACCTGTTGCTGTCAGAACAAAACCTCCTATCTCCAAAATGCTAACTTTACAGGAGAAGGAAAACACATTGAATGCCATTACCTTGAATGTTAGTCAATGGAACCAAACGTCTTACTAAGTCAATTTGGACCATTTGTTTGGATCCATTCATCACATGTAACACACAACGGGCATTTTCAACACATGTCCAACACTGGACTTTGTTCAGACAGCAGCCATACTTATTAGACATAGTAACTTCAGGCTCCTGCAGATGGCGCTGCACGAGGATGATGGGGCTATAAATCCCTGTGGGGTGTGAGTGATGGGATCCATGGATTGGGAAGAGGTGGTACAGTGCAGGGAATGTCTCGTTCCATGTGTGGAAAATGGCTCCAGAGCAGATGTTAATGATTGGCTAAAAGGAGTGACTGCATTTGGACGTGCCAAAGACCATAGTGTGAAGGAAGTAGCTGAATCTGCAGGTGTATGGAAGCGTATGGTCATACGGGTCTACCAGCAGTGGATAAAATCCCAGTCTACAGGGAATTCTCCTCGGAATTGTGCCAGAGAAGGCATCTACCAAATCTGGACCAACTGACCAATTCTTTGATGTAAGAGTGTCTGAACATTGATGAGGCCCACATTCAGAAACTTGTCCAGTACATGCCCAATCCAGTCCCAGCTGTTATTGGTGCTGGTGGAGGTGTTACAGGCTGTTCAGTCACAGGGGGGTCTCTGTCAGAACGAAACCTCGTAACCCTTTAAGAAGGTTATATGAGGTTTATTCTGAAAGCCTCCGTATACTGTATGAACAATAGTATATATAATAGAGGAATGTATAACACATGGTTCATTATGTGTAGCCTGTATATACATACACAGCTGGCCAAAAATAATCATGGTCACATGCTCTAACCTTCGTTTGCACCGCCTCTAGATTCGATTACGGTGCACGTTTGCGGTGACATTGTTTCAACAACCTTATGCAACGTCGCAACATTTATTTCCATCCAGAGCTGCACTGACTTTTGTCCGAGATCCTTTATTGAGGATGGGAACCCCTCTGCACAGCCCCCCCCAAAGACCTCCGATTAAGGTCAGGACTCCGTGGTGGTCACTTCATGTGTGATTGATTCCTCATGTTCCCTGATCCACTCTTCCACAATCTGAGCCCCATCTCGGCACTGTCCTCCTGGAATATGCAAACAAATCCATTCATGGGACAACCTGGTCATTCAGTACTTTCAGGTGGTCAGCTGACTTACCGCATAACGCTGCTGAGCCTCAAACCGACTAACTAAAGTTCCCCCCAGATCCTAACACTGTCTCCAGGGGCTTGTACGCTCCCATCGCTCTGGAATAGGGTCAGTCTGGAATCAGAGCACATGACCTTTCTCCATCACTCCAGAGTCCAGTCTTTATCTAGCAAACCGAAGCTGATTAGCTTCACTAACAAGTGGTCTTCTTATATCCACACAGCTGTTTAGTCCCAATCCTGGGAGTTCTGGTTGTGTGGGAATGCTCTTACTGTCACTGTTAAACACAGTCGGGAAATCTACTGTCCATTCCCACTATTACACTTCACCCAGTGGTCTCTGATTCCTGTCAGTCAATATATTTTTCTTCCATGAAGTTGCCGGTTCTCCACTCTCCATCCAGGTGTTAATAAATGTCCTGCTAGTTCCGAACCCAATTCCAGTCATTCGTCTTTTCCACGATCCCGGGATACGTCTTCCTACACGGCTGTTTAAGGAATGAGAAGCTTCTCACTGCATCAGATAGAGGAACACATTAATCACTGCAGTAATTATCCGATCAAAGCCTTTCCAGTATTTAAATCATGGACCACAACATGCTGACACATGGACAAGCCCACAAATGTGTTGTAAGGAATGAGGTTATACACATATGGGATTATCCATCCATGTGTCGGCACGTCGGAATTATCTCCGAACATTATCTTCACACTGAGCTCTCTCTCATTTCTTTGAACAACTTTCCAAAGCAGGTTTGCGTCTACACGTGTCAGCGTTAACGGAATTTGACAGGGATGTCTGATGGAAATGAATAAAACAGAGACCCGTGCGAGTTAAACAAATAGGCTTTGCCGAGTGTGATTTACAAAAGCATAATTTAATCAGACGGATCTCGGAATGCAATCCGAGTTGGTTGCCAATGCGCTCGGTTTTGAAATTGAATGCGAGGCGCTCAGGGCACGCCAGTAACAGCAGAGGCAAGAATCCCGCCTCTCACTCTAAACGCAAGAGGGAAAAGGGAACAGCGTGTTCCGGTCCCGCTGACGGAGCCTGACACTTCTTGCTTAAGCACTTGTTTAATGTGAATGTTATTAGTTTCCTGCAAACATCCCAGACAGGAACAGGAAGCAGGAGTTATAGTCGGCTGTCTCCTCCTCGGAGGAGGAGTGGAGGAGTTCTTTCTGTCATGAGCAACTTTTCACTGAGTTAAATGAATAAAACCACGGATACAGACTTCCAGCTCATCTGCTCTCCCACACTGTTATAGAAGTGTAATCCGCCGGTGAATGTCTGGAAGCGGTTCATTGGAGAGGGTTTCGGAGGGATCTGCGGGCCCTGTGAAGATGTTTGAAGTTGGAATGTTGATGCGTTGGCTTTCCAGAAGAGGGAAATGTAACCCGGGTCACCT
The DNA here is from genome assembly GCA_034552555.1 of Semaprochilodus insignis. Lineage (NCBI taxonomy): Eukaryota > Metazoa > Chordata > Actinopteri > Characiformes > Prochilodontidae > Semaprochilodus > Semaprochilodus insignis. Next base: position 39,375,311 of record CM067476.1, read on the forward strand.
CAGACGCCGTCCTAAGATGAAACACCTCGGAAAACACGGCAGCTTCTATTACAGAGAGTACTTTAGAGCCTAAATCAGGGAGTTATACGCGCAGCTCCACTGCTGCATCGCCATGAATCCGGTTTCCTTTCATAGAATCTTCTTCCTCTTCTTCTTCTTCCTCAATATCTTTTTTTTCTTCTTTTTCTTTTTTCTTTGTCTTCTTTTGTTCTTTTTTGTTTTTTTCCCTTCTTCTTGTTCTTCTTTTTCATTTTCTTCCTTTCTTTTCTTTTCTATTTTGTCCAGTGTTACCCGTTGCCATTTCCTCTGGCTGAAGCAGGCTGGGAGCTGGTGAGGCCGCAGTGCATGATGGGATGCAGTACACCATGAAGATAGCTCCCCCTGTACACTAGAACATCTGACTGGAGTGGAACACCATCCGGGTATCTCCGGTACACCATGAAGATAGCTCCCTCTGTATACTAGAACATCTGACTGGAGTAGAACACCATCCGGGTATCTCCAGTACACTCCAGATTTTCAGTTTGGTCACATACTCCATACTGCTTTTAGGCAGATGTAGTACGTGAGTAGTCTGGAGTATGCCATTTCGAATACAGCCACTGTGTTGCTACCAGAGTTCTAGATATCTTGGTTTTTGTGATCATGGTTTCGTCTCGGATGTTGCCTGCCTATGTTTTGACCTCTGCCTGTCCTGACCATGAGTCACGGGCAACCCCTAATAAAGCCACTCTGCACTTGCTAACTGCCTCAACCCCTTCATTACAGGTGACCTCAAAGCTCTGCCTTCCCTGGGTTCACTGCAGTGGATCATCTGAGATGGAACAGTGACCGAAACGTTGTGGTGTTTATTTGTACCTTGAACAGCAGCTTTAACACTCCTGTATCTGCTCTCTATTACAAGGGAACTGGACCGTTCCGGCCGTGGGCTTCTCTGGAGAGTGAGGTGGCGATGCATTACCTCTGCACCACTGACTACAGGTGAGAATGTCCTTTCCTCCGGCTGCTGACAGCGGCTCCCTCAACCCACAGCGACCTTCTCTGAGGGACTTTGCCACAAGCGCTGGCACAAAGCACAGCGCGGCGATCCCGGGTTTAATTATGAACTGACGCTGCATATTGGTGCTCAGTAAAAGGCCCAGGCTCTCTCAGGAGCACTTTCATTTGTTTCATTTGCTGAACATCAGCGCTGATTCAGAGATACCTGTGTTTCATTTACGGAATATCAGCGTCCCTTTAGACAGTAAACGAGCTGTGGATTCTTTTGATCTGACGTGTAGTTTTGTTTGCTTATTAAAGAGCAATGAGGACTTTTTCCTGACTCACTTGTAAATAAGACTCCACTGACCATATATGACACTCTGTAGTTGTACAGGTCCAGACTGTAGTCCATCTGTTTCTCTGTGTACTGTATTACCCTGTTCTTCAATGGTCAGGACCCCCACAGGACCACCACAGAGCAGGTATGATGTGGGTGGTGGATCATTCTCAGCACTGCAGTGACACTGATGTGGTGGTGGTGTGTTAGCGTGTGTTGTGCTGGTGTGAGTGGATCAGACACAGCAGTGGATCAGACACAGCAGTGTGTCCACTCACTGTCCACTCTATTAGACTTTAGACTCTACAATTCTGTGTTCTAATCCATTCACCCGTGCTCCACTGTTCTTCCATCTGCACTGGAACTCTATGATGTTCTCTGTAAGAGTGCTCCAGCACTTTAGGATGTATTACTAAGTATTAATGTAACTACCTCATTCCATATACACTTTATTGCCAAAAGTATTCGCTCGTCTGCTGTCACACACGCATATGAACTTGAATGACCCCCCCATTCTTAATCCATAGGGTGTAATATGATGTTCCACCCTTTACAGCTATGACAGCTCCAACTCTTCTGGGAAGGCTTTCCACAAGGTTTAGGAATGTGTTGATGGGAATTTCTGACCATTCTTCCAGAAGCACATTTGTGAGGTCAGACTCTGATGTTGGACGAGAAGGCCTGGCTCTCAGTCTCCTCTCTAATTCATCCCAAAGGTGTTCTATCGGGTTGAGGTCAGGACCCTGTGCAGCCCAGTCAAACCCAGACTCTGCAGAAAGTTGGTGACCTCTGCGCACTATGCCCCTCAGCATCCGCTGACCCTTGTACGTGGTCTACCACTTTGTGGCTGAGGTGCTGTCGTTCCCAATCGCTTCCACTGTGTTATAATCCCACTGACAGTCGACTGTGGAATATTTAGTAGGGAGGAAATTTCACGACTGGACTTGCTGCACAGGTGCATCCTATCACGGTACCACACTGGAGTTCACTGAGCTCCTGAGAGCGACCCATTCTCTCACTAATGTCTGTAGGAGCAGTCTGCATGACTAGGTGCTCGGTTTGATACACCTGTGGCCATGGAAGTGACTGGAACACCTGAATAAAGTGTTCTCATACTACACACAGGGGGCAGTACACAGTATGCAGTACGTACTGCTGCAGTATAGTAGTGAACCATTTCAAATACAGGGACTTTGTAAACAGTCCGAGCCAACAAAGAGGTATAAATGGAGGCCTAATGAGTCCTTGATCAGTTGCAGGTGTGTGAGAGTGGGTGGAGCCAGAAAAGAGGGCATGTGCTATACCGCACAGGCCCAGGAGAGGGCGACATGTGACATTACCATATATGTACTTATTCAGGGTGTTCAAGAGGTTACTTAAGAGGGCCAGGATCCAGGACCACCCCCTAGGACCACCTCTCTCTCTCTCTCTCTCTCATATATATATATATATATATTGCACCTTGTGTAGGTGTGCTATTTCCCACTTTCTGAACTCCAGGTTTGGAAACGCCTGTTTTTCCATATATCTTCCCATGATTTTCCCATTCCTCATGCAAGTGGGTGAACCCTTGTCTGATATTCTGATCTCCTAAAAATGAGTGGAATGATAAATGAAGGCTGGTTTTACACAGCGTGCTACTCTTAATCTCCCAAAACGCAAGGAAAATTAGATATTCCAGAATATCCGAAAACCACAGATCAGTTTCTACATCAGCTTTACAGCTCAGACTAATTCATTACACAAACATTGGAATACGTTTTGAGTCCAGCTGCTAGCTGACGGTCCGCGGTCCATGATAAATAGTTCTTTCAGAACTCGGCGAGCTTCTATTCTTTCACTGTCAATTATGTCCATTTGCTTTAATCCCTCAGAACAATCCCATTAGCTGTCGAGACCAAACCAGATCTCGTCTCCGAGACGTGAAAAAAGCAATGACAAAATTTACACACGCCCTGCCGGAGAGGGAGCGAGGGCAGAGCGAGCGACTCGCAGAGACAGAACTGACATATTTTGACGGCAAAGATCATCACAAAGCAGACGGGACCCTCGAGGGAGATGTGCGGGAGATGTGAGAGGGAGGCGTCTCTTTTGTGGTTCCTTTATCGAGTCCTCAATGAGGGTCTAATCACAGCAGAGCATTTCAACCATGCTGCAGATACACATCAGCATATCAAACAGGCGTGCAGAGCTGACTTCACCGCTGATTATGATTCTTACAGTCAGACGGATTTGAACGCTCAGACAGTAGTCACCACACAGTCGCCGCAAAATGATGAATCTGTGTTCAGACTAGCTTAAAGGGCCCATATCATGGAAAATGTACTTGTATGCAAATGTGGTTAAGGTTCCAAAACGTTTCACCACCTAGTCTATATACATGAAAGGTCCTTGAGATGTCATGAGAAACCAGTGCAGTTACATCTATCCAGCTATTCAGCTCAGACGGCTTTTTAACTGGGACCCAATTGGGATGTTAGGTGTGATGTAACTAGCCGTTTCCGGGGCCAAATGTGCCCACAGACACAACAGTCACCACAGACCCTGTAAACTGTTTCACAGTCAGTTCCTTGTGTATTCAGCTCCACTGTGGGTTAAAAAGGGTTCAGTTCTTTCACTCGATCCGCTTGTTAACACGTCCAGCTCTAAACCTCTACTGCCCGACTGAGGTTGGTCTGTTCACCATGCTGCAGTTCTGTGTTCACTGTAGTTGAAATCGAGTCCAGAAAACGACTCAGTTATGATTCTAGATCTTTCTCTGGGCTGAGAAGAGAAACGGCTGCAGCTGATAATCTGAGTTACAGTCTTACACCAGTGAAGAAACACAGTTTGGTGTTAGTGGGCTCTAATGTTAGCTAGCTATAGCTAGCACACCTAGCTAACGTTAGCCCCGACTGGTAAACACCAAACTGGTCCTTTGTGGAGACCCTTGACTAGACTGTGGGGTTTACGGGGTGTTTCCTGCTATGAACCCGCATCTTCATGTTCCGGTTGTTGGCTGTTTTATGTGCTGTCCAGCTAAAGCTAATATAGCTAGCCTTAGCTCCACCTTAGCTAGATAGCTAGCTATCTTCATCAGCCCTTTTCGGACTGACAAGCCTGATAACTGAAAGACGAAGACGTGGCGTCATATCAAGAAACACCCTAAAAACCCCACAGACTATATCGAGTATCTGTAAAGGGCCAGTCTAGCTTTGCCAGTTGGTGCTAACGTTAGCTAGGTTTGCTAGCTAGCTGACATTAGATCCCACTGCCACCAAACTGTGTGTTTCTTCATTGGTATAACAAAATTGAACAGCCTGTTTGATTCTAAAGGATAAATAGTGTTTGGAAAACATGGGATATTGGCCCTTTAAAGTGATGAAGTGTAGGTGAACATCTAACATCACCCATTTGATTTCAAACTCATAAATTTAAGAATTTCACATATGGATATTAATTGGTTAATCAACACCGAAGATGTGCATTCTGACTATTTTGTTAATTTGATCATCCACAATAAACAAATATACAGTTAACCATGGTTAAAGCACCCACGTCCTACGTCTCCTTGAGGTTAACATTAATGTGGTTTTATGCACCAAACATATCCATATTTACAAAATACATTCTTAAACAAACGTAATTTAATCATGGACAGCGGTTCCACACAACTGAATTATGTTTTTTCAACCTGAAGATATCTTGTTGGAGGTGAACTCTTGTGTCACACAACTAAATTTGGCCAACACAAAGTTGTAACGTTCACCTAAATCAGTTAAATCACCTCAACATAACATACGATAACTCTCCGAACAGCGTACGAGTGGTCACTGCAGCATTCAGCAAATATAACGCCACACTCAGCAGTAGACAGCTTTAACACGTTCTCATAACCTTCAACACTGAAACCTGGTAAACTCAACACAACATAGGCCCAACGGAGCGCACAGGGGAAGGTAGTAGCCTGGGAGCAATGACTACACACTGATGGTGAGTGAGGGGGAAAGCCACACCCAGTATTCAAATAGATGGTGGCAGGAGCCAATGGGAAAGGTGTGAGTTGTATCTGTCATGGTTGCACTGGCCAGATAAGGCAAGTACATATATTATTTTCCATAGTTGTGCTGATGACACAACTATACATTTCTGTGCACACGTTTAAGAAACATTTGAAATTCTCTTCAGCTTTCAGTTCAGTTTAATTAAGAGTTTTATTAAAATGAATTAAAATGATACGCCTGTCTGTTATTTATCTTTTAAATCTGATGTGTTGTTGTTTTATGATTTTAAATTAATTCTAATAATTCTATTTAATAATGTTAACAACCATCTGTGCAAAATGTATTCTGTAAATAAAGCTTGTTATCATAGTCATTATTATTATTATTATTATTATTATTATTATTACTACCAAGTATTCCAGTCCTTTAGTTTATTAAAGGCATTGGGCATTGCTTTCTTGTTATTGTAGTTAAATGACCACACAAAGCGCATTATAGCATATATACAGAACAAACTTGCTAATTTATTATTTTGTTACTTCTATTTAGGGGCACTTTGTACTAGGACTGTACCCGACTCGGAATTTTGTCAGCTGAATCGGATTCGCCCGTCCGAAAAACTATTCGTTCATGTGTTTTCTCCATATACATTATCTAGTGATCAGTAAATCAATCTGCATACGGTTCAGATCTGATGTCCTCATTTAGAAAGTCAGCAGAGTCACAGGACCATATTACTGAACTAAAAGAGACGTGGCATATGATGAACGATCTGGAGCCTGATTTAATTACAGAATATAGCGTCCGGCAGCGAGCACGTATTTATGCTAAACATTAGCGCTTCTAGCCTGTCTTTATAATTTCACTATTAACAGCTTCTTCAGTAGGATGACCCTTCGTCTTTCATCTCTCATAAATAATGAACTCCTAAATAAAACCAAATTAGTCAATATTTAAATTAGTTTTAGATGAAAAGGAGAACGGTAGACCTGAAACCGTTTAATTATTATATCACCTGCGCTGAAATAATTATTCCTCGTTTATCAGCAGGCATATTAAGTGACTGTACTTATCTTTAAATAAAANCCAGCTAGAACTTAAATATATATTTATTATTCCCCTTTTAATAATTATTAAAATGTCTTTTTACATTCTTAAAGTTCTTGTGCATTTTGTAAGCTTTTGTCTGTTTTACGACAAAAATAAATAAATAAATAAATAAATAAATCAACCTCGTCACTGTTGTCAGTCGACTTGAAGGTTCTCAGTCGACTCAAAGGGTCTCCGACTGACGATTCGTCAAAGGCCCAGACAAAGCTAAACCAAATTCATAAATGAGACATCAAAGATTCAGACATGGTGCACAACAGACATTCACCAGTGCCACACGAGGTTCACGGTTCTGTCCACTCAGGCATGACCTGGGAGAACTAACGTCCTGGCCAGCACTATCTGTTGAGAAAAGCTTCATCAGACTCTGTCTATTCAGAACGTTGGGGACGGGTGCCATTTGTGTTTGGTTACCTAGTCGTGGCTTAGTGACTCCGACTGACCAAGCCAGACGTCAAAATAAGCTGACTCTTAAACATCATCAGACGCTGGGTTCTGGATTAAAGAGAGAAGGCTCCGAGCTTTATTCTCAGGTGTATGCTGAAGCGTGTTCTCCTGGGTGGATGGAACTGCATGGCGACCATATGGTACAGAGCTTCCATACTTACACAGCGTTCAGGAAGTGATGTAATGCACCTCCTGCTCTTCTAGACATTCCCAAACTAGGTATTACCATCATTATCTCCAGGTTCAATTCAAAGACACATACATTAAACGTGTTTTTAGAACCGAATGCCTGTATTTCAGACTCCTGACTTCTCAGCATGGTCCCCCACCCTGAAGTCCTGGGATTGTAAATTAAGTTATCACTTACTGCGTTTAGTTCTGGTTTGTAAATTCCATCCTGCTCCTAGATTCAATCATTCTAAACAATTCCCTGGACCTTTGGGGTCTGGGTATACCGGAACCTTCGATCCTGTATCCTAGCCTCACTACACAGTATGTACCTGTGCCATTATTTCTAAGGTATTAACACTTCAATATTCCTTAAATGATTACTAAATTGTTCCCCTCCTGTGTTAAGCAGAGTGCAAGGTTAACCTTATGTTTAATAGTATTTCAGGTTTAGTTTTATAACCCTTTAATTGTTTGGTTTGGTGTTTTCCCGTTCCAAGTCTTAATCCCAACTTCATCCCGAAACAACAGCAGTGTTCCGGTTTCCAGCGGTGTCTGGTGTTTGATCTGGTGGAGGTCTGGGCAGAGAACCCACTCTCATTGTCTGTTACAGCTTGACCCAAGACCCTAGTGGTGCAGCTCCAGGGCAGGTGTTCCTAATAAACTGCTCACTCAGTGTAGAGACAGTGTGTCTGGGCCGTACCTGGCTGGAAGCGCTGTGAGGTATTCTGTTGAAGCTGCTGTGCTTTCCTCCAGGTGTGCTGGTGAATTAGTCTGATGGTTTCAGCAAAAACAGCAGCGGGTCGCAGCTGCAGGTTCAGAGGACATCCCAAACCTGCTTCACACCTTCCGCTCTCAGAGGAATTCGCCGACTTGAGTTAAGCTAATGCACCATGTGGTCTTTCCTTTGTGAAGGAGCCGTGTGTTAAACCGCATGTAGGTTATGCCTACAAGTCTTCACATGTACAAAACGTTAGGTAGCTCGAGGATGTACCGTATCCATCAGATGATCCTGCAGCTGCTCCTCAATGCTCCTCCAGGCTTCCTAGTGATGGGGAGTCCATTCCAAAAGAATGGATTCTTCGACTCCTTAGGCTCAACTCATGACTCTAAGAGACAAAAGTGCTGGGAGTCGACTCTTTGATTCTGTCGGCTCTGTGTGTTTTTACTGTAATCGGATGGAGAGACATTGTGGCGGAGGAGAGTGTGAAGCAGGATACAGAGTTTGAGCAGTGAGAATAGAAACACCAGCTTTAAAGAGGAGCAGAGCTGCTCACCAGCCGCCATAGTCCAGACACGCTGCTCACAGACACGGTGTATATACATCCTGAACGGAGTGCAGATCATCACTTCCTGCATAAATGGTTGCAGTAAGCAAATGTGAGAAACTGTACATGGGACGAGCACCAAACACTATGGATGTCTTTCTCAGAACGTCCTGAAACAAACAAACGTCCTGAATCCTGAAATTCCAGCGGCAGGAGTACACACACACACACACACACACACACACACACGTACACACCACAGGTTTATCTACATACTGTTTAGCTCTGTTTTTAACTGTTATCCCCTATAAAGATACTTAACACTCACTCACACTGTTAAACACCATTCTTACTACTGACAGTAACAGGAAATCCTGAATAAGCTCACCGGACAGTAAATGAGTCCCCTGTGACTGGACCGCACAAGTACCAACAACAGCTGTGATTGGATTGGGCATGTACTGGACAAGTTTCTGGATGTAGGCCACATCAATGTTCAGACACTCAGATGGATTTGATGGCCAGATTTGGTGGATGCCTTCCCTGGAATTTTACTGGGTGTTCCAGGTAGTTCCCACAGATGTCCAAGAGGATTCCAATCTGGGGATTGTGTGGGTCAGTCTGGATGTGTGAATGCTTCTGAATGTTCATCATGCCAATCAGCCACATTTGTAGCCCTTGGAACGCCAGAACTGTCATCTTGGAATACAGGGATAGGAATGTGATGTTACTCAGTACGATGATGAGCTATAGGGAAACCTGGTGGTCCAGCAGCTCAGTGTAGGTACTGTGGTTCACATTTACTGTCACCTCAACCAAAGAACCCAGAACATCACAGAGGGGACTCTGCAGAGGGGAGCTTATTTATTTATATGCGTCTGCATTTTTGACATCACGCGGTGCTCTAGTCACTGACGGCAGGGAACGAGAGCGCTATGGGTTAATCTTTGGTGCTGAGCTCCTTTAAACGTCTGATAATGAGGGTGGAAGTGCGTAATAAGCCCATGTAACACTATTAGTATTGCCCCTGATTAAGTCTCAGCCAAGGTTTTGGCCTCTGACCCTTTAACCGGTTGGTTTGTTTCGTTAACGCTGAGGTAGGTGTACTAGAGTGGGGGCGGCTGGTGGGCCGGGGGGTGTAAGGAGTTTGGGGGCTGCTGGAATGAAGAGGCAGTTTGAGGTCAAGCATAAAGATGCTGACAGAGACGTCTGAGGATGCTGAGGCTGCAGTGTTTCATCTGCTAAGCACACATTACGACAAGCACGGGCGAGCGAGTATGTACACATTCTCTCTCTGTCTCTCTCTCTCTCTCTCTCTCTCTCTTTCTCTCTCTCCCTATCTTCTTTTTCTCTATGTCAGAGCAGGAGATCTGTCTAGCAAGGAAAAACAGAGAGGTGAGATGGACCAAGTGAGGCAGAGGAGGGAGAGAGAGGAAGGACGGAGAGAGAGAAGGGAGAAGGATATGTAGAAGGAGAGAAGAGACAGATCGAGGGGAGAAGTAGAGAAGAAAAAGGAGAAGAGGGAGAGAGAGGAGTAGGGGGTAAAGAGAAATGGAGAGGAGGAGGAGAGAGAGAGACAGAGAAAGGTAGGTGAGGGAGAGAGCTAAAGAGAGGGAGATCAAGGTGGAGAAGTTCAGTGAGAGAAATGGAGAGAAGGAGGGGAGAAGGGAATAAAGGAGGGCAGAGATAAGGAAAGCGAGCAAATGAGAGAAACTGAGTTCAGAGAGAGAGAGAGAGAGAGAGAGAGAGAGAGAGAGAGAGAGAGAGAGAATACGAGGAAGAGGCTCCCTCCTCATTATGTCATAAATAACAGTTAAGTTCCACACATTCCTGCTGAAACTGGGGCACCAGAGGAGTGATGGCGCGGGGAGGAGGAGGAGGAGGAGGAGGAGGAGGATGGGGGGTGCTGGGTGAGTGACAGTCGGCGAGAAGGCGTGTGGGAGGAGAGGATTGATAGCTGTTCCCTGCACTGAGGCAGGTTCATCATCGGGGGAGGCCTGTGAAGCAGCCGGAGATTCCCCCACCAGCTTCCCCATCCAATAATAAAACTGCGTCACTCTCACACGGCAAACATCCTTCCAAACAAAGCAACCGGAGCAGATCCGAGCTCCGGAATATTACAGCTGCACATCTCAGTAGTGCTGTATTTGTAAAGACATAGGCAGGAGTTTCAGTGTTGCATCAGAGACCCCTTTATTTATGAAATGTCTAGACAGAGATGTTTCTGGGGAGACTAGATACTGTAGGGTCCCTCTACTGGCTCGTTCAACCAACATGCGGTAGGTGTAGGCATGTGAAGCGGCAAGCACAAAGCACCACGGGTAGCGCCTTGGCAGCAGGAGAGAGTGCTATCCTGTGCTGGGACGTGGGGCCGGTTAGGGGGTAGTGGTGCAGTGTGGTTGCCTACTGTCCTGCTGCCCCGGCTGTTCAGTCTCCACTGCTGCTGTGTTCAGTAGAAGTGCTGTTTCCTGTGTCTTCTTACTCTACACTGATGCTGCACTGGTGTCAGAAGGGCAATCACCTCCCAGTGGACTGCAGGAAAACGACAAACTGCAGAGAGAACTGAGCCTGACAGAGGACTGTGAGAGAGGAGCAGCCTGGCGAGGACAGCAATCAAGGCTCATCAGCACAGCCCAGCTGGAAGACAGCCTGGTGGGCTTGACGGTGCAGGGAGGCCCGGCATGAGGTTGAGGCTGAAGGCAGCGCACATGGCTAAAGGCCACGGCTAAGCAGTACTGTCACTGGCATCGGTGGGGTGGAGAGTGTTTGATGGAGCACTGCTGCTGCTGCTGTCGCTGCCTCGTGTAGCAGCAGTAGTGACGCCACAAGTGGAGCTGCCACCTTGGGGAGGAGGATGCAGCGCTCAAGCTCTTTGCTCCTGGGCTTCTAGGGATGAGCACACAACACCGAGGCAGTGCATGAATGTTTACTGGGTCAGTGGACACTCTGTAACCCCTCCCGTGCATGCAGCTGTGAGGGAGCATGGTGTGCTCCTGTTGGACTCTGTGTGGGCACTTCCCAGTCACCACCGAAACCTTTGGAGGGATGATTGTTTCTGTAGTGACAATATAGAAAGACAAAACAGAGTGTTCAGTCATTTTAGCCGGAATGTTATGAAATCTGACTTTCAGTGCGTCACAGATTGTGATTCTCGTGGTTACAGTCAGGGAATGTGTTTTGTCACTGCTGTTAGCTAATTTGTAGCCTATTTCAGCATTCACAGACCTTTTCTGTCTGACTGGTGTGACAGTTATGCTATAAACATGCTTTGACAGGTAAAATGAGCAACGCTGCCCAATTGCAGTTGGCATATTTACACTGTAACTGGTTAAATTCAATGTGAATGCATGAAATGAACATGTCCCACAACTGCGCCCGCATGTCTTTTTTCATATTTGGAAAGGAATAAATTAGGCTGACTTGCCGCAGCGCAGGGCGCAGACGAATGCTTGATTAATCTGAGGATCCTGGCAGACAGAGTGAAAATATAGTTCAAGCCAAGTGAAGCTTTTAATTAGGCCCTGAGAGAGATCTCCTCAAAAGCACAATCGCCGTGCCCGATTCATTATACATTTAACAGGTAATTAACAAAGCTTACATTTCTTTTTCACTCTGGCTCTTTCGGTTTTTCGCTCTTTTCCCACCATTATTTTGAGCCACTATCGCATCCTGTGCCTTCCAGTCGAGAGGAAGGATATCCTCATATCATCTCCAAAGATTTAAAAGATTAACGCAAACTTGAAATGAATCTGTATGTAACCTGTGCCGAGTTTTACTGTATGTTTGGTTTGTATGTCCTGCTGGTCCTCAGGAACAAGTGGCATGTGGTCAGTTTGAAATGATAGCAATTATCCAGCAGTAACACCACTGACCATAACACCACTGACCATAACACAGCTGACTGTAACACTGCAGACTGTAACATTACTAAGTGTAACGCCGCTGACCATAACACCACTGACCCTGATGCAGCTGACTTTAACACTGCTGCTCATAACACTACTGAGAGCTAATGTCATTGACCATAACACTGCTGACCGTAATACCACTGACTAAAGCACTGGCAACTGTAACGCCGCTGATGACTTCAACACTGCTGACCACATGTTTACTGTAACACCACTGACCTCAACACTGCTGACTGTAACTCTGCTGACTACAGCACTGCTAACTGTAACACCGCTGACTATAGCACTGCTAACTGTAACACCGCTGACTATAGCACTGCTAACTGTAACACTACTTATCATATGCTTACTGTAACACCCCTGACCATAACACAGCTGACTATAACAATGCTAACTAACACCGCTGACTATAACACTACTGACTGCAACACTGCTGACGATATGCTGACTGTAACTAGCTGTAACATAGCTGACTGTGACACTGCTGACTTTAACACAACTAAACATAAAACTGCTACTTATAAACCTGCTGACTGTTACACCACTGACTGTAAACACCGCTAAATGTAAAACCACTGAATGAAACAATCCAGAGAGTAACAACTATGACTATAACACAGGTGACCATAACACCACTGAGGGCTAACATCATTGACCATAACACTCCTAACTGTAACACCACTGACCATAACACTGCTGACTGCAACACCACTGACTGTAACACTGTTAAATGTATGACTGTACCACCGTAAACCATAATTTGAAGATCAAGTTTAAAGACTGTGATGATAGTGAAAATGAGAACCTAGTGGACCTGCTGGGCTGTAAAGTGCTCCCTGGAAAGCTAAGGAACAGAATGTGGTTGGCAGCATTGGGAAGACTGCCTGTGAGAGGCGTAGTAAAGTGGAGCTGCAATGTGAAAACAACAATATGTCCAATGCCAGACTGCATAGCAACGGAAACAGTCGGTCATTTATTGATCGACTGTTACAGATCCAAGGAAGTGTGGAATGCTTTTAAAGGCTTCGGACTGGACATTGACATCGTAAGAAAACACATTATTTATGGAACTTTTAACATCGAAAAGGACCCCGTACTGGTTCTGCATATGTGTTATTGTAAATCAGATCTGGTGCACAAGATGCAAGATGACAACAGAAAATGTTTTTGTACCCAGTAGTGAAGTGGTAAAACAGTGTATAGTAAAATTAAAACGGAAGTGCAGGCGTGAGAGACAGGGGAGCAGGAACATGTCGTGGGACTTTCTAAACTGCCTGTGAATGGTCGGGGACGGGTTTGTCTATGTGTATTACGTGATGTGTATTTTCTATGTATGTATTGTGTGATTGGAGTTATGAAGATATTTTGAAATGTAGTGTATGATTTTGTGATTGTAACATGTGAGTAATTTAAATAAAGTTCTTTAAAAACTCGTAAACCATAACAATGATCTTAATCTTTCCGAACATCAATTTGCCATATGGGAGACCCGCCTTCCTACGAAGCTTAGCTCTGACTCTAACGTAACACTCAAGCTTCTGCTGTTTACGCAGGAGGATCAGGTGTTAGATTAGGGCTGTTATTAAACTCTGCAGGGTGAGTAGATCAACACAAACAGTACAGGAGAGAGAGAGAGAGAGAGGGAGGGGGAGAGAGAGAGAGAGAGAGAGAGACAGGGACAGAGAGAGAGACAGAGACAGAGACAGAGAGAGACAGAGACAGAGACAGAGACAGAGAGAGACAGAGACAGAGAGAGAGAGGGGGAGAGAGAGAAAGAGAGAGAGAGAGTGAGAGGTGCACTTTCTGCAGGACGCCATAGAAGCCTACAGTATTAGTCTGCTCTTCGTACACAGGAAAAGGTCTGTGTGGTCTAATTCCATGTACTGTTGATTTTCAGCACTAACACTACCAGGATGAAGTTCAGCTTCCTGTTCAGATTTACCTGTTCCACCTTAAAAGGTTCAGCAGCCTCAGGCACCAGAATGTAACCACAACGCCATTTAAGGTGGAACGGGAAAATTACACCTATTTACACCTCACACCAAACCCGCTCTCAGACACTCCGTTTACACCTCACACCAAACCCGCTCTCAATCACTCTGTTTACACCTCACACCAAACCCGCTCTCAATCACTCTGTTTACACCTCACACCAAACCCGCTCTCAATCACTCCGTTTACACCTCACACCAAACCCGCTCTCAATCACTCTGTTTACACCTCACACCAAACCCGCTCTCAATCACTCTGTTTACACCTCACACCAAACCCGCTCTCAATCGCTCTGTTCACACCTCACACCAAACCCGCTCTCAATCACTCTGTTCACACCTCACACCAAACCCGCTCTCAGTCACTCTGTTTACACCCCACACCAAACCCGCTCTCAATCACTCTGTTTACATCTGCATACACCTAATCGTACTGAATTATTCAGAAATCAGTGGAAGTCCTCTTTAACTGTAAATGATAGCAGGATGAGTTCAGCTATTAAACAGGAATGAATGTGACTAGGTGCTCTCGGTTTTATTGCGGGCGGTCAGGGAGTGATTTCCCTGTCAGAGCTATAATACATCTGGGCCTTTTTCAGTGCTCTGACACTTCTTCCTCCCTCGTTTTCTTCGTTAAATGGCTCCTCTTAGCATCTTTTACATAATAAATGTGGTATTTACTCTTCTGTGAGGGCTTATTCTCTGTAAACAGGTGCTTCCTCAGACGCTTTAGAACTGCCGCAGTGAAGACTCTCTTAAACACAACAGCACGGATCATCAAAACTCATTTCACACCAAGTTCAATATCCTTCCTTCTTCATTCTTAGAAAGAGCCTTTACGTGTTTCTAATAAAGTGGCCAGTTAGTGGAAGCACAAGGTTGGTGTTTCTAATAAAGTGGCCAGTTAGTGGAAGCACAAGGTTGGTGTTTCTAATGAAGTGGCCAGTTAGTGGAAGCACAAGGTTGGTGTTTCTAATAAAGTGGCCAGTTTGCAGAAGCACACGGTTGGTGTTTCTTATAAAGTGGCCAGTTTGCAGAAGTAAAAGGTAGGTGTTTCTAATAAAATGGCCAGTTAGTAAAAATACAAGGTGGATGTTTCTAATAAAGTGGCCAGTTAGCAGAAGCACAAGGTTGATGTTTCTAATAAAGTGGCCAGTTAGCAGAAGCACAAGGTTGGTGTTTCTAGTAAAGTGGCCAGTTAGCAGAAGTACAAGGTAGGTGTTTCCAATACAGTGGCCAAGTAGCGGAAGTACAAGGTAGGTGTTTCTAATGGGAGTGTACTTTAGGGAGTGTGCTTTACCATAATGCCATTATACTGTATACCCTTTTACCATTTTACCAGGTTGGATCAATCATGGTTTAGGCTTGTGTTGCAGCCAGTTGGACAGAGAACATCTCACCGGTGGAGAGAAGAATGGATTCAATTAAACAACAGCAAGTTCTGGAAGTGAACATCACACTGTCTGTAAAAAAGCTGAAGATGAAAAGAGGATAATGATCCTAAACACACCTCAAAATCCAGGCCCAGGAATCTCACAGATCTGGGAGTCTTTTGAGAGGACGAACAAATGAAATTCCCCCAAATGAGAGCTATAAGAGTCTTAGCTGTTACAGGAAGCATTACTATGTACTGACCATGCAGGGTCCCCAAACTTTTATCATCTCTAACTTTCAGATTTTTGGAAATCAGCTCATCTTTCACTCCCCCGGCTTTCACAGCAACAGTAGCTATTCATATTCAGAAGGACAGCTCTGGCTTATTATTGTGTTTCAAAGTCCCGGAGACAAAGCCGTTGATTAAACAAGGCAATGCAGATCGCTCCTAATAGCACGAGCTGGCGAGCAATACAGCGTGTGATTCAAAGCTTATTGCTTCTATTTGTTAAGCCGTCAAAGCTATCACTGGGATTACTGCAGAAATCATGATTCAGCAGTACCGCCCTGTAATATTTTCATCCAGAGTGGAATAATTGCTCTGTCGCTCAAAATCAAAAGCGTAAACTTGTTTCCCTGGAGGTCACATACACTTACCTTGTGCCAGCTGTTCACTCAGGTTGTCAGCTTTGTGGATAATGTTACGGGGACCTGGTGTTGAATGAAATCAGAAGGACAAGGTCTCAATAAAATGCTCAGGAATGCCCAGAGGTGGACCCGTGAGATGTTTGCATTGCGCTCTTTGTCCAACATCCATCACAGTACAGGGGTTTTATGGAAGCTTCAGTGTATTTCAGTGACTTCTCTCCATGCAAACCCTCTGCGGTTTGTTTGCGTCCAGCGGAGTACAGCCACGAAAGAAGCAGGTTAGGCCAGGAAATGTCATCACTCCACATTTATCCTAATGGCACTCAAAGATAATGGTAATCATCCATTTACAGAAGTGTTTCAGATGTAGCGGCTAGTGTCTGAAAACCTAAGTGCCCAATCATGTTGGTACTTGGCGGCCTTTTAAACAGAGATTAAGCGAGGGCTAAAAATGGACGGCGTGGCCGTGTGTGGGAGAACGGCTTGATAAACAAAGCTCTTGAAACGAAGGCCTGGAGATCTAACATGCTTATGTTTATATCACTGGTTTCTAAAGCAGCATTTAGCTCTGTTTCCCAGCACAGAGGATTCTCAGAGTAACTGCAGGAGACATGTAAGGCTTTCCAGCCGCTGGCTACACGGACACAGGACTTACTCTCCCTATGGTTTCTTAGTCGAATCTTGGAGCTTATTATTTACAGTAAGATTCCAGACTGTTAAAGCTCTAGGTGTGAATACCTGTGCTGTAGTCAAGACCACTAGACATTAAGTCTGAGTCAATGCCAAGAGAAGGACACATCTAAGACCAAGATTGGGACACATGAAGTCCAAGACTAAGACTGGGACACATCAAGTCCAGAACAAGAAAAAAAAAAACAGGACACACAGAGTCTGAGTCAAGACCAAGACCAAGACGTATTGAGTCTGTATCAAGACCAAGACTCGGACACATCAAGTTCAGGCCTAGACCAAGACACATCAAGTCAGAATCAAGATGAAGACCAGGACACATCAAGTCTGAGTCATGACCAAGACCAAGACACACTGAGTCAAAGTCAAGACCAAGACACAACGAGCCCTAGTCAAGACCAAGACCGGGACATAGTGAGTCAGAGTCAAGACCAAGACATATCAAGTCTAAGTCAAGACCACGACACAACGAGCCCGAGTCAAGACCAAGACCGGGACATAGTGAGTCAGAGTCAAGACTAAGACTGGGACATATCAAGTCCAGGACCAAGACGTATTGAGTCAGAATCAAGATGAAGATTAGGACACATCAAGTCTGAGTCATGACCAAGACCAAGACACATTGAATCAAAGTCAAGACCAAGACTCATTGAGTCTAAGTCAAGACCACGACACAAATCGAGCCAGAGTCAAGACCAAGACTGGGACACATGAAGTTTGAATCAAGACTAAGACCAGGACACATTGAATCAGAGTCCAGACCGAGACACATCACATCAGAGTCAAGACTAAGATTGAGACACGCTGAGTCTGAATCAAGACCAGCACTGAGACACACTGAGTCTGAGTTAAGATCAAGACCACATTGAGTCCAAGTCACATTCCACATGTTCGGAACATTATTTCCAGGTTTTCCAGAGTTTCCCATCATCAACATTCCATATAAACTCAGAAGACATGTGTAGGTTCACTGGTGAATTAGATAGTAAATAAAAAATCTATGTGTGTTGTGGACATGGAGACCTCAGGTTCCCATCACCACCACTGGTTCCCATCTCACACCAAACCCACTCTGGATGACTTTACAATTATTGCAATTATGCAATTTTCTTTTTAATTGGTGAAATTCCCCTTTAATCACGCATTATATACATATACCACCATTATATACACTATATACAGCTCAGAGTGCAGCAGTATGTGGGTATATAATTATCATGTTAAATTAGTTTTTACTGTTTGGCGATTTAGCTATCGAGCTTACAGCACAAGAAATGGATGACTTGTTTCATTGCCAGTCTTCCAGTTCAGCCTTGGTTACGCCTGTTTCGCAAGTTTCGGTGCATTTCTAGTGCGACCGCGTCTTTATTTAGACACCCCCTCTGTTCACTGAAAGTGAGATCAACTGTCACTATCGCTGTCACCACGAGTGACAGTAACATGAACGCATTCACAGTGACGTGGTCCTTTCTGCTGTCTCTTAGCAGCGCTGGAGTTCAGGCCTGAGAGAAGCTCTCTTTCTTGCCTGTGCATAAGTGAGCTGGCCTAATGGAAGGTGTCAGGCGGTGGATCAGGGCCTTGGTTCCCCCCCACACTGTGCACAGAGATTAAATTTTGATTAATTTCTCCCAGCGAGCGCCGGCGGCTTTAGACTAGCTTGAGGAGCAGAGATAGCACCGCTGTGATCCGGAGCAGATCCAGAAGGTCACCTAAGCCCTGCTCGGCTGCAAGCCCCACACTCCGACACACGCCGCAGTGTGACGGACACCCAGGTGTGTGAAGATAAGGCAAATGGATGTGAGTGACAGTTCACTCTGGCTAGCTATTGTACATAAACGGTGTGGTGTAAAACGGGTTTCTGGGTAAATGATGCTAAGTGTTCCTCTCGGTGGCATGCAGGCTGCTGCACGTCCTTTGGGTTACATAGACTAATACATTTCTAGCATTACGCATATACTGTCTGTTTTTTTTACATGTCTATGCGTTCTTAAAATGAGCCTCATACTATTGAGTTAGCTATGCTAGTTACTTGGAGCTAATGCTAGTAGCTAACGTTACCTGTACTAGCTACTGGCTTTCCATCTGGACATCAACACACAGTAGATTAAAGTTGATCCTCACTATGGAACTCTCAGTTTAAGATGATCTGCTTCAACCGGCAAACACGGATACAATCACACAGCATGGCTGCTACTTGCTGTTGGGGTTGTGATGCTAATAAAGGTGGAGCTGCTCCTCTCTTCAGTCTCTTCAGGGTCAAACGCTGAGCGGAGCTGATCTATATTGTCCAAGAGTTTGGGAAACTGTCCGGAGTGAAATGTGCAGACTGCAGGATTAAAGTTGTTCCGGGATCCTGTTAAAGATGTGGGAGCTGGAGTTCCTGTTCTTCAGGATGTTCTGGGAATTTTCAGTTCCACCTTAAATGGTGCTACAGTTACATTCTGGTGCCTGTACAAGCTGCAGCATTTTAAGGTGGAACAGAACATTGGATTAAGAAGCTGGTGAGTAGGAAGAACTCCAGCCTGGTTTAAAGATGAACATCCACCATGTACCGCTGACAGTTGGGATCCTTTGGAAGGGAATGAAAAGTGCTGACATCCCCTTCCCAGCCCGGAATGCTGGATTTCTCCACATAGTCCACCATGTTGGTTCTGTAGCTCCATTGTGGTTCTATGTAAATGTTGGGTTGTAAATATTAATGAGTCTGTTCTGTAACAGTTTTGGATATTGGAATCGGCCCGTCTTCCCATCTATATAGAACCACTTTATTAGGTCCACCTCCTTGTGTCTACACTCACTGTCCTTTTAATCAGCTCCACTGACCATATAGGAGCACTCAGTTCTACCACCCACATAGTACCTGCTCTGTGGTGGTCCTGTGGGGGTCCTGACCATTGAAGAACAGGGTAATACAGTACACCGAGAAACAGATGGACTACAGTCTGTGACTGTAGAACTACAGAGTGCTCCTATATGGTCAGTGGAGCTTTTTATTCCCAGTACTGAAGACCGTGACAGGTAATTACCTGTCTAATTAGCCGTTTGCTATAGCCTTTCAGGCTCTCTCTGAAGCAGAGGTGTTGAAAGGGTACATGGTGTATTTTACAGCCCCTTGCCTGAAGGGAGTTGACCTTGTCAGTGATATTTCTGTCTGCGTGCCGGGGGGCATCTTGCCGACTTTGCTGCCAGTTTTGGCAGGTGGAGAAAAGGAGGGTTGCCGCGGAAACAGGGCTGCCAGAAGGGGATGCGCAGCAGATTCCTGCAGACCGAATTGCAACACACCTTCCATCATGCCTGAAGGAGGACAGACAAGCAGCACACAGCTGTCATGATCATCAGCTTACGGAGATTGCTACTGTAGATTTGGGATATAGCTTAATACACAGCCCAAACAGTGAGAGCGAAAGATGAAAGAAGCATTGTTACTGAGTGAGCAGAATTCGGATGTTGAGTCTGACGTAAACAGTCATTTCTGGGGCCAAACGTGCCTACAGACCCCCAAATCAATTAACAATCACAGAGCTTGAAAATCTTTGCCCACTGTGGGTTGAAAAGGGTTAAATACTTTCACTCCAATCTGCTTGTTAACACATCCGGGTCTGAGCCTATACTGAGCTGCCTGAGGTTCTGTCTTTCTAGAATTCAATTCAATTCAATTCAACTTCATTGTCATTATACCAATACACGGTTGTAAAGTATAACGAAACACAGTCAGGCTCCTCCTCCAGTGCAGTTATAAGAATATATATACAGCTCTGGAAATAAATAAGAGCCCACTCCAGTTTCTTCTTAAATCAGCATCTCCACATGTACAGCAGGTTCTGAGTGAGGAACAGAAGGTTGGGTTCTAGCTTTACTGGCAGATACAGTGAGCGTCTGGTTCATAAGAACAAGGTCAAGCAGCAAACACACAGGACAACACAGCTACAGACTGGCAGAGGGCCAAA
>CM067476.1:39410985-39467787 GCA_034552555.1 Semaprochilodus insignis
TATAGGGTGTTTCTTGCTATGAACCCGCATCTTCATGTTCCGGTTGTTGGCTGGTTTATGTGTTGTCCAGCTAAAGCTAATATAGCTAGCCTTAGCTCTGCCTTAGGTAGAAAATACATTTTTATTTCAAGATATGTTCATTTCATATTTTAAGGAAATAAGTTAAGTTATTATTTCAAGATTCAAAGTTCAATATTAAAAAAAAAAATTGCTTATCTGGAGATACTAAGTCAAAAACAAGTCATTTAGTCAATTTAATATTTTGAGAAAATAAATCAAGACTGTAGGTCAACATTTCAAGAAAAAAAGAAATTATTTCTATATACTTAAAAAAAATTTAATAAAATGAGATTCAATATTTGTATTTATTTTGAAATATTAAGTCAACATTAACCATTATTTAAAGATATCATATTAATTTAACAATTTAAGAGAAATAACTCAGCGTTTCAAGATTGTAAGTACAGTATTTATAGAAAATGAGTCCTTACCATGAGATAATGAAGAAAATTTGAAAAAACAAAGTTAATATAACATTTTGAGAACAGAAGTTATTTTTTTCTGGATACTAAGACAATATTTTGACATACTGCTTCCAGAAACATAATAATAATAATAATAATAATAATAATAATAATAATAATAATTATTATATAATAATAATAATAATAATAATAATAATAATAATAATAATAATAATCATAATAATAATAATAATCCTCTTCCTGGCATAAATGCTCTATTAATAACAGTGTGGTTCCTGCGATGTTCTAAAATGATTTATTTGGTGTGTTATAATAACTGCACCCTGATTTAGACTGAAATGGTTCACTGCATAAGAGGCCGCTCAGTTCAGCTGCTGATGTATTCAGGCAGACGCCTCAGTTGTGTTGAGAGAGCGCTGAGAGATCACTGTGTTCCATCCTCTGTGTTGTCTTAGTGGGCTGGCGAGCGTTTCCCCACTGATTCTCCCGTCTTCAAATAGACGCGCTGCATTGCCCCCCTCAGAGGACATCAGTGTCAGAATGAAAGCACCTCTGTACTTGGCACAAAGTCTGAGGTACTGGTTGCCAAGGAAAGCTGTTAAAGATCAGAACTGCTGGAAGAGGTGCCCTTCCCGAGCTCCTGTTTAATATTCCAGCAGAGCGCTCCCTGGCTCATGGATATTTCCACCAGAGTAAGTTTAATACGGTCAGAGAACACAGTGTGAATTACAGCGTACTGTCTGTTGGGGGGGGGGTTGTGGAGGGGGGCTGTATTACTCTCTGATAAAGATGAAAGGTTTCGTTGATGGCTAAGGATCTCCGAGGCGTCCGCAGCCGGAGAAGGTGGGTTTAGTTAAACGTGTGGTTTAACGGGTTTATGATGGTGGAATGTGTATGTATTCGTTTCTAGAATAGCCATGTGTAGTGTTGTGGGCAGTCCGAGAGAGAGATTAGAGATTATCTGAACCAATTACGTTTCAGAGGAATAAAAAAAATGGAGGGATTATTTTACTACAGCATAAAAGACCACCCCAACCCCCACCATCCACCAGGGAGAAATCCCAGTAGGGCAGGATCTTCTTGGAAATAAAGCCAATGCAAATCCAGACTGCTGGTAGGCTGATATATATATCCTTTGCGATTGAAGTATACCTCAGAGAAGAACCCGGGATGGACTTATCATTGTATTGCGCACCATACCAGTCGTGCGGATACTACCATAGCACGCTGTTGGCGGCAGTGTGTAGAAGAAGGTACGCACCAGCGACATGAAGGATCTGGGAGACCTACACAAACCACCGAGAGGGAGAACCAGCAAACTGTCCAACATGCATGGAGTGACCCAACATCCAGTGAGCAGTGATGTCCTCCATGAGTCACCCTGTTAGTGCAGCACCATTGGCAGACGGCTGCACCACGCAGGGCTACATGCACACGGACCGTTACAACGACTGTCCTTAACACCACGTCACCGTCACCAAAGACTGCAATGGTGTCGTGCCAGACTGTCATGGAGTGACTCAGAACGGCAGCGGGTCATCTTCAGTGACGAGTCCCGCTTTTGTCTTGGTGGAGACGACCAACGAATCCGTGTGTGGAGGCACCGTGGTCAGCACCAAGATGAACCGTTTGTTGTCACGTGTCCAGACGGCCTGGTGTCCCTCCACCTCCACCCCTACCGCACCATCTGCAGGAACTGTGTGAGGATATTCAAGCTGCATGGGATGGATTATCACAGGACACCATTAGGAACCTCTACAGCTCCATGCCGAGACGTCTGGCATGTTGGGTTAGCAAACACGGTGGCCCGACGCCATACTGAGAGACAGACTTCTGTATGTGTAGCTCAATAAATATTGATCATATCAGTCTAAATCTATCATCAGTTATCGATCCTGGTGACCTTTATCTTCCTTCCCAACAGACCTGCAATCCCACACCTCCTTCTGGGAGCAACTGGGTGAGCTGTGCATCACAGCATGCAGTGACACCTCCCTCAGCAGGCCTTTCAGGTGACTCTGTATCCTGGGTGCCTTCAGGGCATTATTTACTGTATTGCAGGTGCCATTGAATTGTAGCCTTTAATCACAAGCCCAGCAGCGCCCACACTAATCACTATAACTGGATTAAATGGGCCATAAGAAATGCCCCCCTGCATACCCACCCCAATATTTAGGTATGCTCATGCCAATATACCGATGTCCAAATAAAAATAGCTTTGCATAGTGTTAGAATGCGTTGATGGGACTCTTATTAATGGAACACCGTATCAGCACTTCAGTTCAGTAGAGTCTATATATCGTCTATAGCACATTTGACCTACGGCGGCCGAGACATGCAAAACAAATTAACAAAATTACAAAAATAAAAACAACTTTAGAAACAAAAATAATTACATTAAAAAAAATAAAATTACAAAAATAAAAAAAGATTTACGAGATGTGAAACACTTCCCAGTACCGAAACACTTTTACACACTGTGAGTTCTGATGGAAAGGATAGGTCTAACACACAGGAAGTGCTTGTTGCAGACTCTTGTCTGTTCTTCATGTGAGGCCACATGAAGTTTGGAGGTCTGTAGTGATGGACTCTGCAGAAAGTTGGTAACCTCAGCATCCGCTGACCCCGCTCTGTCATTGTACGTGGTCTACCACTTCGGGGCTGAGCTGCTGTCGTTCCCAATCGCTCCCACTGTGTTATAATCCCACTGACAGTCGACTGTGGAATATTTAGTAGTGAGGAAATTTCACGACTGGACTTGCTGCACAGGTGGCATCCTATCACGGTACCACGCTGGAGTTCACTGAGCTCCTGAGAGCGACCCATTCTCTCACTAATGTCTGTAGGAGCAGTCTGCATGTCTAGGTGCTCGGTTTTATACACCTGTGACCGTGGAAGTGATTGGAACACCTGAACTCAATGATTTGGATGGGGGAGTGAACACTTTTGGCAATACAGTGTAAGTCAGATAATCATTGATGCAACTGGATTTCCCCTGGACTGGTCATTCCGTCTCTCCCTATGCTTTCTTCTTGGTCACTGTCCAAGGTGCTTAAATCAGGAGCGGTCTCCTAATCACACAGTGATTCCAGCAGCAGTGCTTCTCTTTGCTGGCTTCAGATCCACCCGTGTGTTTAACGATAGCTGCTCTAGCTGTCTCCTCCTCACCTAATGCCGTAAAACCTTTGATTTATTCAACAGGAATCTGGTCTGGAATTGTTTGAGGAATAATCTGCTCGCACACTCGACACAGCCCCTCGCACACCTTAATGAAATTTTTACTCTGGCCTAGATAGAACCACAGACTACTTATCCCTACCCGGATCCTCAAACGGCCCTCGTTATGCTCGGATTCATGAGGATATAATAAAGATAATCATGCTGACCAGGAAATAGACATACACTATATGGCCAAAAGTATTCGCTCGTCTGCCTTCACACGCATACGAACTTGAGTGACCCCCCATTCTTAATCCATAGGGTGTAATATGATGTTCCACCCTTTACAGCTATAACTGCTTCAACTCTTCTGGGAAGGCTTTCCACAAGGTTTGGGAATGTGTTTATGGGAATTTCTGACCATTCTTCCAGAAGCACATTTGTGAGGTCAGACCCTGATGTTGGACGAGAAGGCCTGGCTCGCAGTCTCCGCTCTGATTTGTCCCAAAGGTGTTCTATCGGGTTGAGGTCAGGACCCTGTGCAGGGCAGTCCAGTTCTTCCACACCAAACTCGCTCATCCATGTCTTTATGGACCTTGCTTTGTGCACTGGTGTGCAGTCATGTGGAACAGGAACAGGAAGGGGCCGTCCCCAAACTGTTCCCACAAAGTTGGGAGCATGGAATTGTCCAGAATCTCTGGGATGAGTTCCCGTCGTTCCCAATCGCTTCCACTCCCACTGACAGTCGACTGTGGAATATTTAGTAGGGAGGAAATTTCAGGACTGGACTTGTGGCATCCTATCACAGTACCATGCTGGAATTCACTGAGCTCCTGAGAGTGACCTGCATGCCTAGGTGCTTGGTTTTACACACCTGTGGCCATGGAAGTGATTGGAACACCTGAACCTGGCAATATAGTGTACATTCAGAATATCACAGAGCTGTAAACATGAGCGTCTGTCATGTGAGCGGGGTGGGAAGCTCGGCGGCCCGTAGGGTCGTATTACAGACAGAACTGCAGTACTTTAAAGTCATTCTTATACTGTATACCATACGCCAAATATGACCTGCTGTAAATCAGCCTCTACGGAGAGCAGTCCATCTTAATCATGTGATCACTGTGTGCTGAAAATAGACGGGCTGGAGAGCAGAAGTGTCGCTCGGTACCGGGTTTAATGAAGTTACATGAAGTGTGTTTAGTTCTTAACTTACTGATGTGTCTAATGTAATGTCTCTGAATGTTTCTGGAACCGTGTGCAGTTTGCAGCTGTCAGTGCAGCCGAGTGAAGATGAAGTTACGACAAGAACAGCAGCCGAGACTCCGGCTTCATAACGGCTTCCTGAAAAATCCAGTCATTAGAGTTCTCATCATCCCATCACAATCCCATCATCTCACTCATCCTGTAAGCCGCTTATGTGCAATGCATAACACCACTGTTATCCGACAGCATATCCTTCTTCTTCTACTTTTTGGGGCAAAGTTTTTGCCAACCAGTCCTGCAGTTTTCCAGATATCGACACCGTTTCAACTTCAGAATGTTCGATCTGATCGGGAATGCTGTGCCTGTGTACAGCTTTCTGTTCCGGCGTACGGTTTTCATTAAAACTTCAGGATTTTTTCCCATTAAGAATGAATGGGGTGGAAAAGTACACATCTACTGTACTTCTCCCACAGACACCGTTTCACATACACTACCTCAGGCTGACCTGAATCCCAAACATGAATTCAGGGTTGGTCTGACCTGCACTCGTCTGTTTGTCCGTGTCCCCCATCCCTCGTTCCTCCCATAGACTTCCATTTATTTTTACCCCCATTCAAACCCCACTTTTTCCTTTAACCTGCAGCCACCAAACTGCATGTACTCACTCAGGACAGATCCCCAAACTCTAATCCACAGACATGCTGACCTGCACTCGTCCATGTGTCGTTTATTCATCCCACGTTCCTCCCATAGACTCCCATTCATTTTCACCCCATTCAAACCCCACTTTTTTCCTTTACCCTGCAGCCACCAAACTGCATGTACTCACTCAGGGCAGATCCCCAAACTCTAATCCACAGACTTCCACTCCTCTATGTGTCATTTACTCATCCCTCGTTCCTCCCATAGACTCCCATTCATTTTTAGCAACACCTTTGCAGCGGACTAACATCAAGCTTAAGCTGCACAGCCACTCTGCATTTTCTTAAGGACATACACTCTTCTGGTTTATTTCTGGCCTCTTACAATATCGTAGTCATTTAACATGTGGTCTCTTTAGGCTTTGCTGGAGGTTCTGTGCATAGCTCACTCAAAGCGTTATGGGCTCAGGAATAGCACAAAACATGTAGCCCAAGTTATACCTTTGGTTCTTACTTAGAAAACCAGGGGGAGATAAACTTTACCCTACATGTACTTTAAAGTCATTTTAGATACACCACCATCATATCAGATGACCTGAAGACAGTTCCTTAAATCCTGGAGACCTCGGAGAACCTTTCCTTCTCCTTTATAAACCAATATAGGAGGCCTCTTTTTCATTGTTTACAGACCTGTGCAGAGAATAAAGCAGAGGGCCGTTGCCATGTCCTCCTAAGATTGCTGTACGCAGTGCAGCTTTTAGATTTCTGTTTGTGCACTGTGCAGTCAGGCACATCGAATGGAGACCAAGACAGGTCAGTCAACAGCTCACCCCCAGCCCCACACGGTGCACCCACTTCCCTGCTATCGTTGAAGTTATTATCTTTTCTTGCTCCACTCCACTTAAGGCGAATGTGTCGCGGAGGCGTAGTGTAAAACTCACACACGCTCGGTTACCGGGCAGAGCTGCTGAATATTTAAAGCGCGTGTCTGGGCTCCTGGACGCCGAACAATCAGGGATGCAGCTGTAGGAAGCGGCCTCTCTCTGGAGAAAAGAGATTCCTGAAGGAAGCGTCCGTGCATAAACAACTCAAACCTTTAGCAGAAGCTTCTGCCTTCCGTGTCAGCGTGTAGATGATTCGGCGTGTGGGCATCATTATGTTCCAGAACGAGCGTTTCTACACATGCTGCTTTGTGGAGACTGATCTTCAAGGGTTCTATATAGAACCGTTTTACTATTAGACTGTTCTTTGCTTGGTGAAGTGGTTTTGACTGATGGAGAATGTGTTGTACAGGGTTCTACGATGTAGAACCTTTATGAAAATGGGTCTATATAGCACCAAAAAGGTATATAGCAGGACCCTTTGTGGTCCACACAATCCGAAGAGTCCTTGGAGAGAACCATTTAAGTATGAAATGGTTCTATTCACACTGACAGACCAAAGGTCATGTGATATCAGTATGTAACCTGATTATGAAGGGGTGTTACCTCAGGGGACGGCTTGGGGATGTCCACACCTGTGTAAGTCGTGAGTGAGGCTGAACACTGGCCAGCGTGCTCATGGGAAGGAAGCGTGAACAGGCCACGCCATTCATCTGAACTCTCCAGGAGGCTCCTTGAACCTGTTCTGGACATCTTGCATTATGCTGTTGGAGTATCCCATCACTGTGGGGGCACATGAAGTCCATGAAGGGCTGCAAATGGTCACCAGGCAGTGAAACACAGTGGGCACCGGTCAATGATGTATTTAAGCAGACCACTGGACCCAACCCATGCCATGAGACCACACCCCACACCAGTATGGAACCACCACCAGCCTGCACAGTACCTTGTTGACTACTGGGGTCCATGGCTTCATGGGGTCTGCAGCACACACAAACCCCACCATCAGCCCCAAAACAACTGGTACCGTGACTCATTGGACCACGCCACATGTCGCCAGTCCTCTAGGGCCAGTTAGCAACCTCACAAGGCCAGGTGAGGTGCTCTGTCCCATGTGGTGGTGTTAACAGAGGTACTCTGGTGGGTCTTCTGCTCCCATATCCCATGGAAGCTGGAGCCTCCTGCACTGAATGTGGATTTGGATCTGTTCAAAATATTAGAGGTGACCTGTTGCCTTAAAAACCTCTTTCATTTCACCTCGTTCATTTAAGTTCACCGAAATAATGAAATTTGAGTTAAATACACAAATACACCACATAAACCGCACTGTTGCAGAAACTTG
The DNA here is from genome assembly GCA_034552555.1 of Semaprochilodus insignis. Classification (NCBI taxonomy): domain Eukaryota; kingdom Metazoa; phylum Chordata; class Actinopteri; order Characiformes; family Prochilodontidae; genus Semaprochilodus; species Semaprochilodus insignis. The sequence goes on from CM067476.1 coordinate 39,418,697, forward strand.
GGCAGGAACTGAAGTATTAAAACAACTCCTTCTTAAAGAGTCTTAATCCTGGAGTAGAAAGGAAGTAATACAAGCTGCTTTAGAACAAACAAACTGACCTCTTAGTGGCTCGTCGGTGGCGACGTCCAAAGAACCCTTTGTGGCAGATTTATGAAGCATGTACAGTTTGAGGTTGGAGCACCAGAATGATGGCCAAGTGGCTTCACACTACATGCATCAGGCTGCACAATCCATCAGTCAGTGGTTTAGGGCTCTGTGGATGGGTTGATGGTTGGAATCCTGAGATACAGTGAGGGTTTGAACAGCACAGGTACAGCTGTCTTCTCCAACCTTTCACTGATAAATGTTCAATTACAGACCTTCTCCACCAAATCTACATTCCAGCTTCATTAATACAGCATTCTAACTGCTCTCCTGACAGTCATTTACTTTTCATACATGCACTTATTCGTGCGTCACTCGTGCCTTTATTCCGAGGCCTAATCACAGATGTCAAAATTCCAGTGAGGCTAATAAAACTGGCTTTTTGAGCTGAACGCATGGATGCACTGTGTGTTTCATGTAAATGTTCATGCATAAAGACGTCTCCCATTAACCACCCCAGAGCCATTAGTTCAGCCTGATGAAGTCCCTGAAGTAGCTCCACAGCTGTATAAACAGAGAGGAATTCATGAGCTCCTCTGTTTAAAGCGACAGTTCAGTTATTTGCCTCTTAACCCAAATGTAGGCGATCAGTAGGGTGGCCACTTTCATAACCCCTAAAAGGAGGACATCATAAAGGGGGGAGGATCGGACACGATGCTAGAACAGAATTAAAATCATAATCTAACCTCTATAACACATACATGATGTTTACCCCTCTAACTGGGTGGAATGGATGACACTCGTGAGTCAGACGGGAGCTTACTAACTGACTAGCATTTAGAGGGCGGACCTGCAGTTAGCTGGTAGGTGAGTGATGTCACATGATCTTGTTAAACCAATGAAATGCAAGGCATGTCTTTTGACACAGACTTGAGCCAATGGAAAACATAATATTGTTGGCGAGTGAACATTTCAAATAGTTCATCCCAAAAAGAGGACTAATAGGTGTCTGCCTAGGTACTGCACCGGACGGATAACTGGGAGTTGAAAAACTGGACTGTCCAGCCTAAATCCGGACGTATGGCCACCCTACCTTCTTTGGTTTTAGCGCTGGACCTTTATGCCTTGCCACGCCTTAGCACATTATGCTAACTGCCTCTATAAACCATCACACAAGTTTCAAATCTGCCCATTGACCCCACATGCCATCGCTCAGTCAAGACATGTCTGGTGTCAAAATGATGGGTTCTTCAGTTTCGTTAGGAGCTACGAGGCTAATGATGCTAACAGATGCTGTAAGTCATAACGTTTCTGTAAATTCATCCCCAAAACTTCTTTTAACCCACTCAAAGCACATCCAGGTCTTCAGTAAGGGTGCTTAGACTTGCCCATTTGGTTAAGGACAAGAACACAGTCAGGCTCTAGCACTCTGTGGTGCTGCCTCTAGCCTGGATACAGGATGAGATACAGTTGGGCATGGCGGCATACAGGTTCCGTATGGCATCCTGCGGCACATTTGCCCACAGATGTTGCAGCTGGGCCGGTAGATCCTGCACACTCGTAGGCTGCCGAAGGTGGCATCCCAACTAGTCCCATAAATGCTTGACTGGCGATGAATCTAGTGACCAGGCAGGCCAAGGAAGTGCTGAAATCTGGAAGCTGAGACATTCCTGGGAAACCCTTGTCATGTGTGGGTGAGCACTATCCAGCTGAATGCCAGTCAGACGTCCTGCCATGTAAGGCAAGACATGTGGCCGGAGGATGTCCTGCTCATATGGCTGAGCTGTTAGTGTCCCTCGTATCACTACTAGGGGTGACCGACTGTCATTTGCGATGGCTCCTCAGATCATCACACCAACAGTTGGGGCAGTATGTCGCTCCACAGCGAAGGCAGCACTGAAGCGCTCACCACAAGGCCTCCATACTTGAACCTGACTGTTGTTGGATCCCAGACAGAACCTGAAGACGATGCGGTTCCAGTCTGCAACAGTCCAGGTTTATCGTTCATGACACCACTGCAGACGAAGGTGATGGTGGCTGGCTGTCACTGGCAGGAGACGTAATGGGCGCCATGACACCAAATTTCCCTCTACTAAGCTCCTGGAAATGATCCGGCCATGAGATCATTGAGACGGGCGTGTAATGAAGGTTCCACCTGGGTCTGGGTGGTGCGTAAGGAAACAGTGGGACCTGCTCGTGCTTGTCGGTGGATCAAACCATCCTCTCTACAGGTGGTCTGTCTGGGCCGTCCGGAGCCTGTTTGCTGTGTTTGTGTGCCCTCACTTAACCAGACCACACCTGTAATCATTTACATACCTGCCTGAGACATAGCTGAATGCCAGGTTCTGTCTGGGTGGGTTAGTTTTTTGTTATTGAGTGTATATTAATTATATAGTCAAGCAGTTTACTGATTCACAAATTCACACACTGTAAACATCCACAGCCTGTGTACATGAATACTCATAAGCACATGGAAATTATGTGTGCTAAGTGTAAATAAATGAACACGAACCCAGAAAACACATATCTGAATGCTCAATTACTGTGTATTTACTGTAGCAAGTGACGTCGATGTGTTAACCCATTCCAAATCAACAAAACATGTCATGTGACTCGGGGTGTTCAGAGTTTTGCATATGATTAAATCAGATACAAACACACAAATGGCATCCAATGGCCCTGGAAACCTGTTATTTAATATTAGCTCTACATCAGTGTGTGTGAAACACCCCATGGTATTCCGGAGGGAGGAGGGAGGCTTCCATCTTGGCTGGCTAATTCAGCGTTGGCTGGCTGCTCATGTGCCACAGTGACGCTGATGCCAGCTTTAAAGCCAGCAAAATGTTTGGTTTAACAGTTATTCCCTTGGAACAGCTCCTTAGTGATGTCTTCCACACATCCATGGAGACCTTACACATCATAGTTGTTGGTGTTCCGTGATCCTTCTGGAAAACTGGGCTGGTTTACAGATTTATAAATATGCTACGGCATATGGTAAAGTGTTTCAGAAGTATCCTAGGCATAGTTACAGTGGCTAGGCTATGAAGAACCAACTGCGTGAACCGGTTTGCTATAGCACCACCCTGATGCACAGCAGAAGAAGCTCTAGAGGCTCACCACTTCTTGGGCGTAGCAGCTAAACAATGATTGTTTTCCCGAATTTGAGCCTAACAGACAGCATAACATTGGTATAGTGGAACACTGCAGTGGGTAACACCTTTACCTCCCATGCTGTAGACTGGAGTTCAATCCCTACCTGAGCAAGTGCTGCACCAATAAGAGTCCCTGAGCTAGACTCCTAACGCTGCCTTCACCTACCTATGTTACCTGTGTTCACACTAGCAGGTGATAAGTCACATATGTCACCCCAAGTTTGTCTCGTGTGGGTGTGCTCAAGATCGCTTACGTTGCCGTGTGTGGGCGTGTACAAGGTCCAAGAAAGCTTGTATGGAAACCTAACTGCTTGCATTTGTGGCTAGCTTTATTGGCTGGTTAGCATGCTGGCTAACCTAGCTAGCTATCGAGTGACCTAACTCCCCAGAGACCCCAACAGTGTCCTCTACTTTCCTCCACACTTCATTTCTCTACAGATGTATATGTACAAAGACGCATCATATGAACTGGGGAAAGAAGAAACGGTGGTGTCGAGCTTCTCCTCCATGTTCTCCACCACACTGCTGAGACCTGGAACCACATACTGGTAGGAACTAAAAGCTCAGAGAGCAGGAGCTGGGCAGTTCCTCGGATACCCGTGTCTACGATTGGTCTGAAAACTTTGTTTGAGTCGATCGTTTACAATGTGGCATCACCGCATCATAATTCATTTACATAAAGTTCCGATAATCTCAGCTCGATTTGTCTCTTGATGCTCTGTCACCGTGTTGCTTGCTGCTTGTTGCTAAATCGTGGCTACAAATCGTGTACTCCTATAGGAAATGACTGCTCGCTTGTCGCTCTGTCGCCTACCAGTGTGAACGCAGGGTGAGAAAAGATCAAATTGGAAGTTGTTCCGGATAAGCGCGTCTGACAAACACTATAAATACCACATCTCACCCCTGAAAAATATGATTTTGAGACATTAGGGGGTTGATTAGGGGGTCCTAGACCCCCCCAGGACCTCCTGTATTTCGCACCATGGTCTATAAGCTGACTATAAAAAAGGAGCCTCATTAAGAGTCTTTGTTACGTTATCTTGGGTTCCTTACTCCACGACCTCATTATTTGTAATGCATTGGTCTGGTACTAAGCCTGTACACGGCCACTGACTGTTTTTCCAGCGTGTGAAAAGTCTCAGACCTCAGTTCAAGATCATTTGAGTGTAAGAGCAGTGAAACACACCTGCTGACTCCGGGCAGAGTGAACCGGGGAACAATAGCGCTCCACAGACAGATCTGCCATTTGCAGTGATTGTTCAGTAGTTTCTTCAGCTGATTGGCAGCTTAGACAGAAGGGGCTTAAAGTCGGACCCCATGGGGTTCCTGCACACGGCAAACAGCTCGAGATACCACCAGCAGTGCTCAGACACAGTTTCTGCCTTGGACTATGTTTCCTAATCCTACAATCTACAGCTCTGGAAATAAATAAGAGCCCACTCCAGTTTCTCCTTAAATCAGCATCTCCACATGTACAGCAGGTTCTTAGTGAGGAACAGAAGGTTGGGTTCTAGCTTTACTGGCAGATACAGTGAGCGTCTGGTTCATAAGAACAAGGTCAAGCAGCAAACACACAGGACAACACAACTACAGACTGGCAGAGGGCCAAAACCCCTCTCTACTGACCGTGATGAGCGCCACCTCATTCCAATGTCCCTTAACCACCGTAAGATGACCTCAAGTGGCCTACAGAGAGACTGGCGAGCGGTGGCTGGGGTGAAACGCACAGCGAGCATGGTTCTAAAAACAGGCTTCTGGAGGGTCATTAGTGATTTTCTAAATAAACAGATCTAAATACAATATTTGATCTGGAATTTGGGAGACGTGTTTCCAGTAGGGTATAGAACCAAACAGAACTGCTCATTTTGGTTCAACACAAACCCAGAAACTGTACAGCTAGAGACACTGATCATTCTCAGGGGGTCTCTTACATTTTTCCAGAGCTGTATATTTGCATTTTAGCAGATATCAAACATCACAGACATTATTTATCACACTATACGACCCAGTACTAGTGGAACCAGAGGTCCCTGCTGTGGAGCCCGAGTGAGTTATCAGTGTAGCATGTGATAAAGGACAAGGCCGATTTATCACAGGCATAAATTACATTAGCAGACTGTCACCTGTCTCTGTTTGAGAGGGAATCAATAGGAACATAGATCAATAGATTGAAGGGGCTTTTACAAATTGAACTGGGTGCCAAAGGGAGATATATGCATTTCATAGCACACTGTTTATACAGAGGCTACCTACATAGGGACTTCATATCACATGCACAAGCATCATATCACATTCAAAAAGCAATACTTTACGACGTTTGGCATGAGGGCCTCAAGCTAAAGTGATGGACAGTCCTTCCATTCCTAACCAGTGGTGGACAAAGTACACAAACCATGTACCCGAGTTAAAGTAGAGACCCCCCAAAGGTAATGTCCTCCTCCAGTGTCAGTGTCAGTTCCTCCTTTAGTCCTCCACTGGAGTAACAGTACTAAAGTATGTACCTTCAAATGTACTTAAGTATGGAGAGTAACAGGAGCATGATTTATTATGGCTCTAATGTCCTATTATCATGTCTGGAACAAGACTCTTAATCAGCTCAGTGTATATCACTGAGTCACTTTAAACAACAGACATTATATATACATACATTATATATATATTTATATATTTCTCCGCTCTCTCTAATGTCCATATCAGAGAATTTCTACAGACCCCTCCTGTCCTTGTATATTCTGTATTTGGTGTATATTTAATGTATTTTGTATTTATTTGATATATCTCTGTTTATATTTCATTATTTTAATGTGTTTGGTTAGTATGTATATTAAAGCTTCCCTGCTGTAGAGTATTGTCCTGAGCCTCACCACAAGCATTTCAATGCATAAATGTCCTGACATGTTGTGCAAATGACAAATAAACCTGAAACTTGAGTAATGCATTAGGCGGATTAGACACGTATCGAATATGGATAACAGGCTACTACTCCTCTGTTAGCTTACGTAGCTACACCTCACATAAACAGGTGTGACTGTTCTGTTTCAGACTGGTAGCAAACAAGATTGGTTCTTGGGTAGGTCAGTGTCATCTGGCTCTGGTGGATCAAACGTGGGGTTGTACAGTCAGCATCCATTTTTCAAGTTGTAGTGGTATTTGACTCCTGGGAGAGGCTGGACCTTTCCAATGACTGGGCGTGGTTTCAGTGGACACGCCCCCAGCATATGAGATCAGAGAGAACTGCTTATTTTTACCACTGACCTTTTTTTTTTTTTACAGAGCTGCTGATTTCTCTGAGTGGTTAATAACACAGTACATGTTTAGCACTGATTTACACTGACATCCTGCCACAAGTTCTGCCCCTCCAGGCAGCCGATAAAGACTACGAGATGATGTCACCTTGTAACAGAGAAAAGGGGCCGGAATTCCACTGAGGCTTTTCAGGTGTTCAGCTGGGAAACGTGGTTTCTGTGGGAGAGAGCTTCTCCCTCTGGCGTATACCTTAGGCTACAGAACTTTGCAGAACGTGTACACGCACAACAACCTACATAACACACACACACACACACACGAGGAGAACCCGGAAAAGCCAAATAGATCCCCTTTAACACATGCCCTACAGAGAACACACTGGATTTAATATACTGGGAAAAAAAGCATGGTGCCCTGTGCCAGACATATGCAATATTATATTTTATGTTTTATTGTTTTCCAACATATTAAATCCAGCAAACCACACGCCATGCACTAAAATATGCAGAAACAATGGCATGTATTATTTATACTTGAAATTTTATTTGGAATTTGATCATGGAATGTTAAAACCTTTGGGAATGATGCCCCAGTTCAAAAGAAAAAAAACTAAATAATTTTAGTTTAAGGGCCTTTACGTCTATTGAATGTCATTTAATCCATAAAACAGCTTACGTTCTCTTCATAAGACACATTTACAGTTTTATAAGTCATCTCATTCGATGTTTGGAATGAATAAAATCCCATAAAGTGCCATAAACTGAATGAAATTTAATTTAATACTGACTGTGATAGGGTCCATGATAACTCCTCCACAAAACGATTATACACCATGACGTAGCATTCCCAAAACAACATGGGCCTGACTTTCCTGCATAATATGCACCTGCAGCATGCATTTGCATACTTCTCCACTTCACACATCCCTTCTTCCCAGGCTGGGAAAGTTGTGACTCCTGACAGCGCCCCATTGAACAAGTGTCATTTCTCCGGAGAGCAGCTCCCAGCCAAAGAGATGCGTTTGTTTACACATGGTGGACCGGGCAGATGGATACATGCATCCATATTCATCAGCCTGGGGGCTGCCACCTTGACCCCGGCCCCTGCGCTCTTCAGAAGCTCTATAGAGGCAACTCGGGGCCATCTAAGACCCCCAGACCATGCACATTATCTCCCAGGGCTGGGAAACATAGAGGAGAACCTCCTCCCCCCAGCAATATCCCATAATCTGCATTCCAACACTCATGTTCTCAAGCAGGTCCCTTCCGTAACGGAACATCTGCCCCACTAATGGCGTGCTCCTTGAGTCGTGCGGTTGATGAATGAAGGAAGTCTGAGCAGACAATGGTGAGAAAGCAGGCCGTGGTGAAATCGCACCGTCTGGGCCAAATGGATCAATCGGGAAAAGTGGCGTGAAGGTTGGTTGGAGAGGAACGGCCGTCTCACTGGCTGAGCCGCGGACCGAGAAGTTATTAATGAGGGTCTGCGGCGGCACGGCTGGCTGGTCCAAAGCAAAGTGGTGCCAAAAGGAATGGCTGTAAATCACCGCGGCCTTATCAAGCTCTGCACCCCTGAAGAATGATAATTACCCACTTCATGGCACAATTAACCTTTAGGAACCACGAGGATGAGACAAACACCTACAGCTTGTGTCCAGTAGGTCCGGTACATTGGTTAAATGGACACCACCATCTGTGGCGGCTAGTATTTTTCCAGAGACACCGAGAGAATTTGCTCCTGAAACTCGCAGCCGCTAATATGAGAAGATTAACCTCCATGTTCACAGGAGGAAACAGAAGATGACCTGTGGTCCCCTGTTGCAATGCTGCTGTCAGAGCCAATGAATGGAAACCCAAAACCTAAAAGAGGCACATGCTAATTTGCTGAAAAGGGTCATAATGAAAGCCATAAATCACCAAATACATAAAGACACCTAGAACAGAAGGATGGGGTGGGGGGCTGACCACAACAGTCCCTAAGGAGAGAGCGAGCACCGTGGCTTCAGTCTCTCCTAACCAGATCGGACCTGCCTAATTAGGAGCAAACCTTGGAGAATACGTCCTCCAGTTTGGGGGGAAGGCTGTTTGAAGCTTCCTGTTGGCTTGGGATTGTGTTCCACAGTAGGAGCAGTGGATTTGTATGCTGCTGTAGCTCAGTGCATTAGTCACAATGGATCCCCATGTGGGAGGTGTCACCGTAATGAATTGTCATGAGGAAGACTGTCTCCTCTCCTCGCTCCAGAAATATCTTCGCCACTTTCCCAGGACTGCAGGGCCGGCGCTCGCGGACGCCGGAGAGCGGAGGGCACGGTGCCGTCGTTGCACGGACGAGGATGAACTGCTGAGGAGCAGAAGTCGGCCTGGAAGTCCGTGAAGGAGCGTAACCTTGAAAAGTCCCCTTTGTTGAGGGCCAGTGGGAGGGGGAGGGCTGTGGACCAGAGCAAGGGCACAGAGGAAGATTCTGCCAACATAGACATAAACTAAAATACACTAGTGGCAGCATCCTCGCTTAATATCAGTCAGCTAATTTTAGCTCTGTAGTCCTCGCTGAGCGCCAGATGGATTGCATGTGTGCGGTGCACGTTTACACATCCAACCATGTTCTCTAAAACACGGTTCTTAAAAGGTTCTCAGTTTAAAGGGACCATTTTTACATACAAAAGAATCAGACTTTTCTTTCCGTATCGAGTCACACACGGTAGTTTGAATGTGCTGGTCAAATGATCTGCCTTACTGGGAACAGTAAACTGAAATAAGGCATTTTATTGCTAATTTTTGTGCACAATTATTCAGAAAGTAAACAGTAAATGTGTATTAAATGAGCAGAAGTGTGTTTTCTGGTGAGCTTGTGTAACTTCATCACACTAAGAAAACCACCCACAGCATGGAACTCGACCAGGGATGCAGCATACAGGCTGTCTGGTTACATGGGAACTAGGAACCCAAAAAAAAAAAAAAGGTGGTCATATATTTGAATATATGTGAAATACATTGCAAAGGATGCTGAAATATACACTACAATGTATTTCAGAATATATTACCATATTAACCACATATACAATTAATATGGTCATACATATAATATTACACTTATAAATATACCATACAAAATAAATGTATGTGAATGTAATTATTCCCCAGTACATTTAAATAAATATAAATACATAATCTGAATTTTAAGTCTTACATTCATTACATTATTTTTGGTCAAAAGCAGTGTGCTGTATGTATTAATATTAACTAATTAACTTATTTTGGCTATAGGTAACTAATTTTGGCTATAGGTGACTCTTTTTGGCTATAGGTGACTCGTTTTGGCCATGACTGACTCGTTTTGGCTATAGGTAACTAATTTTGGCTATAGTTGACTCGTTTTGGCTATAGGTAACTAATTTTGGCTATGAGTGACTCGTTTTGGCTACGAGTGATTCATTTTGGCTATAGGTGACTCGTTTTGGCTATAGGTGACTCGTTTTGGCTATAGGTAACTAAGTTTGGCTATAGGTGGCTAATGGTTTTATCGGGGGAGAGTCTATAAATGTACGACAGATGTGTTGGTAGCAGTTTCCCTGTAAACTGATGGTGGTTGGTGGGCGTGAGTCTGATCCAAATACAGAGATTTTAAAGAGTTCTCTTGCTGCACAGCTAACGGTGCCGCTCTGCTGAATGCCGGAGCTGTCAGCTAACTTCCTCTGTTTTGCAGATTCTGGGAACGCTCTGCATAAATCTGACACCTCATTTCCAAATGAATGCATAATATCACATTTTTATGGATTGCAGCGTTCCCCCCAGAGAGCTGGCAGGATCCTCACCTAACACCACAGAAGATACGCCATTATTTAGCACATCATTTGCCTTTTTTTGCACATCATAGTGCACGGGGTTGTATTTGCTGTCAGGCGGCTTGCGAGGTTTCACACGGGCGTTTAAAAGTGCAGCGAGACGCAGAGGAGCCGACGCAAACACTGTCCATTAATGCTAAACTCACGCATCTGCCTACAGCACGAAACAAGACCGGGAACATGAATCAACCACTTGACCTGCTGAACCGAGCCTGGATTCACTGCACATGGGGACAAAGAGTTAATTGTGCATAATTCCAAGAGACGGATCGCTAAGAGTGAGAGTGAAATATTGCGTCTGTCATTGTGAGTCGTGAATGGGATTATACATTTCCCTGTCACATAATCACGCACAAGGGATTTGAAGGAACGCCGCTGAATTGGCAACACAGGACAAGATAATGTATGTTGCTCGGGTCACAGATCCACTTGTATGGGATCCATGCTAGGGATTATACCAGCCCGTGAATTCGCCATTCCCTTCAGTGCTGTATTCCTGTTTGGCCCGGCTGTCATGTAGAGACATAGTCGGAATAAAGCACATGTTGGGAGCAACATGCTAACACCAGCGCACTGCTGCTCTGCAGGGGGTTAATTCTCAAACAGGGGTTTGGCAATCAAAGTCTGGTTTTCCACAGGGATCCTCTCCTCCGAATCCTACAGAGGATTGTGCCTGATTGGTGTGCCAGTGATTTCTGGATCAGATTTGCATGTAGTGTCCACATACGACACGCTATGTATTTTTTATGTTATGGTCTACTTTCCCACTGAAAGGAGTGTGAAAGTAAATTAGGTGATCATATTTATTATGGACCATCTTTACTGGTTAACATTACCAGTTCACCTGCTTATGGAGTCAGAGTAGTGCGCAGTGATCATTGGTGACCACAATTCATTCATTTAATTCACCAAATTAAGTGCTAATTACTTACTTTTCCTGCATCAAGAAACATATTCCTAAAGTGGATCAGTACACTGCAAATGTAATGCTGGGCAAAGAAACCTGACACTTGTGGCTATCTAACAGGGTTTGGGGTTTATTCATAAAAGGACATCCGAGAGGAGCGGCCAAAAACCGTGTCTGTATAGGAAATGGTACACTGCTATACCGCACACTGTATACTACAGTAGTATGTACTGCACACTGTATACGCCCCCTGTGTGTAGTACACAGTACAGTAACAAGTTCCTACAGTGTGGTATACTAATACAGTCACATGACCAGTTACCTCACATTTACCTCAGAGCTGTTATTACTGTATCCACTGTTTAGAGCTAGCTGCTGCTAACGCTGCTCAGTTCACCTGAAATACGTTTAGCCTAGCTGTTAGCTCCCCTCGGCTATTTCACTCTAAAACTGATCCTCTAAAGCGAGTTCATCTTTTATTAATCTTCAGACCTGTATATTTTAACTTTCTGAGGCTCATTCTGATGAACACACACCCCACTACAATCAAAGCTCAGCAGGCAAACAGGAAGTCAACAAGGAAGTGTCTCAAACAGACAGGTATATATACACAAAGCCGATTGACAACAGCTGAGAGTCATTACTACTCAGGGAGAGCGATCTGTAGACCGATCCCTGATTGGTGGCTGTGGGACATGTGACAGTGATGTCATACACCAGTGACTCCTGGGAGTTGTAGTGTAAAGGTGCAGCACAGAAAGAACCAGGAGGTGTGAGAGTAAAAAATTAGATCTTGGTAAATAAAATGATCTTATATGTATTTAATATATCTATTCTCTATTTGAGATTATAATAAACTCATTTAAATATTATTTATCTTATTTCTAGATAGTTTTACTCGTGTTAAGCAGTGGTGGCAAAAGTACACAAGTCCCTTACTTAAGTAGAAACACAAGTAGTATAGCAAAAAATACTCGAGTAAAATTCGAAGTATGAATTACATCGAGTAACACTCGATAATGTACTTAAATTAAAACAGTAGAAGTATTTATTGAAAAAATATTTATTTTTATTTTCAGAGCTGCACATTCATAAACCTGAGAGTAGACAGTGATCTATACTAGAACTTCATGCTTCACCCATAGAAACCCACTCATATAGACCACCCAGATTAACATGTCTGATTTCCTTTACAGGGATTTGAGATGGAACATGGCTGGAATCTCTCCAAAGCAAGATAATCTGTTCATTTCCATTTTAGCAGCCACAACTGAACATCAGAGCTAATAACCCCTTCAAAGAACTGGTCAGTTGGTCCAGATTTGGTGGATGCCTTCCCTGGCACAATTCCGAGGAGAATTCCCTGTAGACTGGGATTTTATCCACTGCTGGTAGACCCGTATCATCGTACGCTTCCATACACCTGCAGATTCAGCTACTTCCTTCACACTATGGTCTTTGGCACGCCCAAATGCAGTCACTCCCTTTAGCCAATCATTAACATCTGCTCTGGAGCCATTTTCCACACATGGAATGAGACATTCCCTGCACTGTAGCACCTCTTCCCAATCTATGGATCCCGTCACTCACACCCCGCAGGGATTTATAGAACCATCATCCTCAGGAGCCTGCAGGTACTACCACCTTAAACACACGAGGGGGCTCATTTTAGCTTATTTTATTATGATTTGAACTTGATGGTAACGTTATTGTGATGTGCAGCCTCATTATATGGAAAGTAGACTCATCCTTAACGTTCTGGGACATAAACGGAAAGAGCTCAGCGAGCTCCGTATTTGAAGCAAAACAGAAGTATGAACACTGGACTTCTGAAGGCTAAGCGTTATTATGAATGATATGGATCACATTTCCACAATTAAACACATTTGTACATTGATTTGAAGTGTCAGCAGATGTCCTCAAGCCCGGAAACGAGCTGATTTAGCCTGCCATGTCAAATCAGACTCGGTCCTCATGGCGATGTCAAGGGACCACATGTCATTCACAAAGGATTATCTGACTGCACACTCAGCGCCCGGGTGACAACACGGACAATTAACAAAGTGAGACTTCCAGGACGTTACATATATCACTCATGGCTACAGTTCCGGAAACAGAGACACCAGACTGTAGCTGCAGCATCATTTAAGGTGGAATGGAGAAATCCCCAAAACAAGGTGGAGAACAGGAACTTCATCTCCCACATCTTTAACAGGATCCCGGAACAACTTTAATCCTGCAGTCTGCACATTTCACTCCGGGCAGTTTCAATATGGATCAGCTCCGCTCAGCGTTTGACCCTGAAGAGACTGAAGAGAGGAGCAGCTCCACCTTTATTAGCATCACAACCCCAACAGCAGCCTGTAAGTAGCAGCCATGCTGTGTGATTGTATCCGTGTTTGCCGGTTGAAGCAGAACATCTTAAACTGAGAGTTCCATAGTGAGGATCAACTTTAATCTACTGTGTGTTGATGTCCAGATGGAAAGCCAGTAGCTAGTACAGGGAACGTTAGCTACTAGCATTAGCTCCAAGTAACTAGCATAGCTAACTAAATAGTATGAATAGAGTGGCCACATGTCCGGTTTTCACTCGCCAACAATATAATGTGTGCTATTGGCTCACGTCCATGTCAAAAGACATGCCTTGCATTTCATTGGTTTAACAAGGTCATGTGACATTGCTTGCCACGTATGAGGGCGGAGCTTATTTACACAGAGGTTCATTTTATTTAGTCTATTTCCACATGGTGCTTCTGTGTGATCATCAGGGGCGGGGTCTTGCTGTAAACCAGCCAATCAGAGCAGAGCGCATCTATTTATTCATGAGCTCACCATAAAAGGGGAAACAGCTTGTTTTTTTCTAGAACCAGATCGTAGGGAGGAATGGGCACAATGTAGAACCACATCTGGGTAATTGAAGTCACATAGCTGCTATGTAGAACATCAGAGAACCATTTATAATGCCGACGCTAACGTACTGCTAGAACTCCAAAGAGGGGTTTGTTTGAGCTTTGGGGCTGTTTGCACGGCGAGGAGAGCGCCGAGGGCATCTTTGCTTCTCCAGCAGCCGTAGAGCGGTAACCCTGCCGACGTATCTGTTCTTCTCCGTCCAGGCCACTTTGCATCAGAAAGTTCTTAGAGGCCCGACAGTGATCCGGGGTCACCTCCAAGTAAGCCGCTTCATGCAGTATCTCTCACCCACTGCGCTGGGCTCGAATGCTGCGTGGGTAATATCCTTCATCATCCAGGTCTGTATTTCCACTGGCATGCTGCCACTCTGATGCACACCTTCAGGAATATGTAAGAGCCTTCACCAGACCCATTTTAATATTTAATAAAGCACTCGCGCTCCAGATGAAAGCGGATGCCGAGCCCGTTCTCGGAGACACGTCCTGCTCCGCGGAGCAGCCCAGGGGAGACATGCTCCAACAAGAGCGGGAACACGGTGTTGTTGTTGTTTTTGCTGCTGGTGGTGTGGTTATTTATTTACTCCTTTATTTATTTATTTGGAGTTTCCATCCCGTGACGTCGGCATGTGTTCTGATCATTGGAAAATCAAAGCATAATAAGCGGGAGTGTGTGTGTGTGCAACCCAAGCATCCTGAAAGGAATCAGCGCTTTACAGGTGTTTATTTTAAACCCATTCTGCTGAGTTACGGTGTAAAGCCTGTACACCGTCACCAGACAGCAATTAACAGGCAGAAAACCAGAAAACAAATCCGCAAAACAACCCACCGTGAGCGGGAGCATCTGAGCTGATCAGCTCGCTAATTAGGCCAGTGTGCTGCAGCAAGAAGCCTGGGGCTGAGGAGCTCCCCTGAGAGCCAACCATCTCCTGCAGCATCCTGGGATTCGTTACCCCTTCCTGTCCAATCAGAGGCTTTCACACTGACCCCCCCATGCAACCCCCCCCACAATGTCCTACAGAAAAATGCTGAGCTGACAAAAACTGTGACATTGTAACAGACCCTAACTACCTCTAAATCCTGATCCAATAAAAACCAGCATCCTGGTATGTGAAATCATCTTACGTCCTGGTTGGTATAGATCTAATATTTCTCATTTTGAGTATATAAATATATATAAATATATAATAATAAAAATATTATGATGATCTAAATGATCATACATGCGAATATTTCTTAATCGTTATATAAAATCTATTATGGAAGTTTGTAGTTCTCGTATAAACACTATTAAAATTATATATTGGCAAGTTAAAGCATCATAAATCAGGTCTATATATCTAATATTGCCCTTACTGTTACGCTGCTTTATGTCCTGGTATCATTCCATTATTCATTTCTGCTCTATTCATATCTGCACATAGAGTTTCTGTACATACCGTATACAGACCCACGGTACATGTGATTTTGACTCACCATTGCACACACGCTGCTCTCACAGTACACACCTACAGTACTACATTTGCATTCTCTCCACTCTCTGTATATGTATATATGTATATATTGCATCATCATATTTTTCACTCCTCCGCTGTCCTAATACTTCCTCATACTTCTCCTTATTTCTTCTTCTTTTTCTTATTATTCCCAGTTTTCTGCTAGTAATACAGACGGAACCGCACAGTATTCAGGGTATTAATAACTTTAAGGTGGCAGTGAATTTGAGGCAGCACTCTAAAGTATCAGGAGGAGTTCAGAAGATTCAAAATAGCAGTGGATTTAAGGTAGCAGTAAATTTCAGGTGGTAGTGGATTTAAGGAGCCAGTGGATTTAAGGTAGCAGTGAATTTCAGGTGCTAGTGGATTAAAGGAGCCAGTGGATTTAAGGTAGCAGAGAATTTCAGCTGGTAGTGCATTTAAGGAGCCAGTGGATTTAAGGTAGCAGAGAATTTCAGCTGGTAGTGGATTTAAGGAGCCAGTGGATTTAAGGTAGCAGGGAATTTCAGGTGGCAGTAGATTTAAGGAGCCAGTGGATTTAAGGTAGCAGTGAATTTCCGGTGGTAGTGGATTTATGGAGCCAGTGGATTTAAGGTAGCAGTGAATTTCCGGTGGTAGTGGATTTAAGGAGCCAGTGGAGAATTTTTACCTCAAACAAGTAATAAAGTCCAAATGAGCCAGATTTCACCAGATTCCACTTCTCTAATCGCTTTATCTGAGTCTTCAAACAACTGATCACATGATCTCCTGCTTTACTAAAGTGAATACCTGCAGCTTCTCCAGTTATTTCATATTTACTATATACTAAAGCGCTACATAGGGAACAGGTGAGGGAATCTAGACACAGCCTTGGCTTTGACCTGACAGGAGCAACCTGTAGCTCCAACAACAGACGTGTTCTGACTTTCATTAGTTGATTTAAAATAATGATCTGTTTCATTTCAGACTTGCTGTAGGTTACACCTGAAACAGCTCAGGAGTAACGGGCTATGCATGCGTTATGGTATTTCTGTACATATTACATGATCAAAGTATAATTAGCTTCTGTTATATACTGCATAATTAGAGGCTGTTTACTGTACACTGAACTGATTTCAGCCCACTTAAAGTTGGTGTGCTACTTTGAGGACTAATTAACCCACCAACAAAGCAATAAACAAGTCGTGTTGTTTCAGTTTGGGCTCCTCTGAGCGTTCCTACGCCAGCATCAGGCTCCATACTTTTCGCAGGCGAAGGCCAGAGAGGTCAGAATGACCTCCGAAGCTCACTCTGTGTGGGTTGGCTGTGCAGCAGAGTCCCTAACGAGGGCATTTCTCTCTCATTCTTTATTAAAAAAGAAAAAATAAAAGCAGATGTAGAGGTTTCCACCAGCAGCTCCTGTCACTGCTGACGGATGTTTGTCCGCCGGCCGGGCCTCACCTTCACGTCTTCCTGTTTACACGGGCTATTTTTAGCTGTGTCACAGCCCACTGCTTCCCCCGCCCCCCTTCTTCCTTCGCTCACGTGCCGCACGCTCTGTCTTCGGAGTCCTAGCTAGATGGATAGTGGTCATAAACGATAAACTGCTGAGGTCGATCCATAGTGAGTTGACGTTGACATGGTTACAGCCCCCCCACAACAATCTCTAGGAAAACGTAATAAAGAGTAATGATAGAGGCAGTGGAAGGATGGGGGGCTTCACTTATGGCCTTTGATAGCGAGGTTGGGGGCTTATGGGGCTTGATGAAACATCATGTCCACACAAGCAATCAGGGGCAGCTCCCTGTGGTCCTCGTCCTGTCTGGTCACTGATCTCTGGTCAGTGTGACAGGCCAGCAGTGACAGCAGTGCCATTTCTAAGCTGCAGGGTCAGTTTTGTTGTGCGCTGTTGTAGAGCAATCACAAGTACTCCAGCAATGATTAGCTTACAAGCTGCATGCTAATAATTCAGATTTTGTCACATGAGCACCAGATACTATCATGTAAGCACCAGATACCATGGTGAGTACCGTATAATGTAGTGTGAGCACCAGATAATATCACGTGAGGACCAGATATTGTCATGTGAGCACTAGATAACATAGCATGAGTACTGGACACTATCGCATGAGCACCAGATAATATCATGTGGGCACCAAATGTTGTCATGTGAGTACCAGATAACATAATGTGAGTACTGGATGCTATCGCATGAGCACCAGACATTGTCCAATAAGACATTTATCACATTAGTACCAGATACTGAGCAACGGGTTTTGTCAAGTAAGCACCAGATACTGTCATGTGAGCACCACATATTATAATGAAGGCACCTGATAGTATCATGTGAGCCCTAGATATTATAGTATGGGTGCCCAGTCCTATCATGTATTATAGCGAGAGCACCAGATACAATAGCATGAGGACCAGATACTATCACATGAGCACCAGATATCAAAGCGTAAGCACAGATGCTATCATGTGAGCACTAGCTATTATAGTGTGAGCAGCAGATAGTATCACATTAGCACCTGATATTATCCTGTATGCACTAGTTATTGAGCAGAACAAAATGAGCACAAGGATATATCACATGACCACCAGATACAGTAATGTGAGAACCAAATATCATCACCAGAAAAGGACCAGATGTTATCATGTTTGCACCAGATAATATTAGCATGTGATCATATTTGGTGCTCATGCTATACATCTAAGTAGTATGTATTGTTCACATTATCATATATGGTGTTTATGTGGTACTATGTGGTGTGCACAAGATACTTTCCAGATATTATCTTGTTTCTTATTTTTTCAAAGGTTTTATATACTTATTTTTTTTAACTTTTGGATCTGGACAGCAATAAAACTGCTGCCCAATGGCTTCTACAAGCAGCAGGCATTTATTGTTTTGGAGTTGGGAAGTGTTTAATATGTATTTGATAAAAACTGTAAGGGGAAATCTGCCGGGAGTCTAAGACTGCCGCTGAAGAAGGAAAACAGCGGGTGATTCAGCCTGTAATCTTCACTGGGAAGAGGGGAAAACACAGGCATGGTCGATACAGATGGAAGTGAAACAGGAAGTCACCCCAGGACCCTGTGTACACTTAATCCAGTCTGCATCAGGCTGAAGACATACAAGCGGATGCAGGAAGGAGAAGGATCAGGACTGCTTATACTGAAACAGACTGGAGACACCTGGGAAAGGATGGACGATTAACTGAACACTAACTGAGCAAGGTGGGACTACAGGTGGGGTCTGCACTCCAGGGCAGTGGGTGGTGCTACATTGAAATTACTATAAATAACTATTTTAATGGAGCCCTTAGCTCAGTGAGGCCCCAGACAGACACCTACTAACATAAAGACCACCGCTGGGGTTTATCATAGTTCAGCTTGGTCAGTTTCTATTGTTAGCCATTTAAAAATAAACTCATGTACACAATTATTCATATACACCCCAGTGGATTACTGGATCACTGGTGTAATGTATAATGGACACTGTTACTGGATCATGTAGGTCATTTAAAAAAGCCAAATCATCACAAAAGAGCGCTCACTACCCTGCGACCTACAGCTCTGCGACAGAATGACAGAACGACAGAACATCGTTTTACATCCTTCCTGTGCAAAATGTCAAAAAATAAAGAGAGAGAGAGCGACACAGAGAGAGCGACACAGAGAAAGGCAGTGAGAGAGAGAGAGAAAGAGAGAGAGGGACACAGATAAAGACAGAGACAGAGAGAGACACAGAAAGAGACAGAGAGAGGAAGCAAAAGAGAAGAAGATACAGAGAGAGAGAGAGAGAGTAAGAGAGAGATAAATAGAGAGAATAAGAAAGACAGAGACAGAGAGACAGACAGAGATAGAAAGAGAGAGCGCAACAGAGAGATGGTGACACAGAAAGACAGTGAGAGAGAGAGTGGAAGAGATAGAGAGAGAGAGGGAGAAAAAGGGAGAAAGAGACAGAGAGAGAGCATGTGAGAGAGAGGGAGAGAGAGAAAGAGAGCGTGTGAGAGAGAGAGAGAGAGAGAGAGAGAGAGAGAGAGAGAAGGATATCAGGTTTGGTAGAGTCTGCTCACTTTAAAGCTAGGTGATTTTGTAGAAACCAGAAATCCAGGTGAATAAATCCCATCCTCTACCTCCACCGTCCCTCCAGAGCCACGCCCCCAAAACACACGAACACACCTAGACAGAGAGGTGCACAACACGTCATAGAACCTTTCTCAAATTAATGTTTGGATATGTGTTTCTATGTAGGAAGTTTACTATGGCTACTAAAGAAGCGTAACATGGATAAAACCATGCCTGCAAATCTGCACCACCTTAATAAGAGCTGGGTGGGGATATAGGGTGACTACTGACTTCAAATATTTATTGATTTTGTCCAAACTTACAAACATACAAAATGGGGCTTTTTGGGGAAAAAAACACAGCTCTAAAGCAGCAACGTTTGGCTGATCAACCACATCTAGGCTACAGCTAAGTGGAACATCGTGTGAAGTTGATTTTCTGCTATTCCTGTAAGAGTATACGTCTGTCGAGAAATGCCCGACTGCCATCCATGTGTGATTTGATAGAACAGAGAACAGGACACGGATCCCGGCCATGTGTCTTGGTTAGCACGGGACTTCAGCCAGTTCAGCCAAGTCCTTTAGAATGGGTTCAGGCAGAGGGTTGGAGGTGGTGGAGCACTTGATCATACCTGTCTGGGGTATGGAGAAAACAGAAGGGGGCACACAGACCCCCTGATCCATCACATCAATAGCAGTTTACATTTTCATCACCACTCACTCGAAGCTGAAATGTGCTTGCTGACATCACTGCACCTGTTGGCCTGTAGTGTCCACCTGGATTACTCTGAGAGCTGAGAAGCGGCTGCTTCACTGAATCCCACCGTATCTGTTCTAGCAGGCTTTGATTTGATACGACACATATGAAGCCCTGCAAATGAGAAATGGGGAAATGACAACGAGCGGTCATAAAGCCCGTCTTTATCACATCATTGACCACGAGCGCTGGCCAGTCTTTATAAAAGGCTCATCATCGCTATGGAGATGAATTCGGCCGGGGGCTGGGGGGGCTAGGGGGGCTGGGGTGTGTAAATGGAAGGAGATCTACATTAGTAATGGCTAATTATCTCCTAACGATGTCGGCTGCAGGGCAAAATGTGGTCCAGACGGGGCATAGATCAGCGTGGCGCCTCTATTCCTGTTCTTTCCTCATTTCCTTCATGCTTCTTTTCCTTCACCTTCCCAGTGTTCGACCTGCTCATCAATAAATACGCAAAAACCTGTTAATCCAGGTGGAAATAGAAGCCCACCATACCGAAAATGACCCCCCTTGTGTGTTTAAGGTGGTAGTGACTTCAGGCTCCTGCAGATGGCGCTGCACGAGGATGATGGGGGTATAAATCCCTGTGGGGTGTGAGTGACGGGATCCATAGATTGGGAAGAGGTGCTACAGTGCAGGGAATGTCTCGTTCCATGTGTGGAAAATGGCTCCAGAGCAGATGTTAATGATTGGCTAAAAGGAGTGACTGCATTTGGGCGTGTCAAAGACCATAGTGTGAAGGAAGTAGCTGAATCTGCAGGTGTATGGAAGCGTACGGTCATACGGGTCTACCAGCAGTGGATAAAATCCCAGTCTACAGGGAATTCTCCTCGGAATTGTGCCAGGGAAGGCATCCACCAAATCTGGACCAACAGACCAATTCTTTGATGAGCTGTCTGAACATCAAAACCATCATGTCATAATGAAGAAACTCCCAGTATATCATCGTCATGTACAGTGTGTCATGGTTTCAGCAGCTGCTGCCGGAAACTATTGATGCCGGTGATACAGCTGCACCTGAGTCTCCATGGCAATAGTCCACATGCTTTGAAATAATGGTGCCCCATGCAGACCAAGGCAGATTCGGAAAGCGAGTGGGATTCAAAGTCTAAGACGCCCCATGTTGAAAGCTCATGTTTGACATAGGGGCCCAATCGGCATCATCTCCAAGAGGTGCCAGGGCTTTGAAATTGAAATGGAGCCACCCCGTGTAAGGTGCAGGGAAAGAACTTCAAAACCAGGAGAGGAACTTCAATACCACCGCATTAGGAGTCAGAGAGCGGCCACAAAACGTGTCTGTGTCAGAGAAACGGCACCATTAAACAGGCTTTCATGTGTGCGTGACAGGAGCTGCAGATCAATTACAAGACCACCGACTGAGCTGAAAGGAGCCCAACCCACAGTCAGACAGGAAAAACATATCAGCAGAATATATACATATATACACTCAGCAGCTACTCCATCAGGTCCACCTCCTTATATCTACACCCACTGTCCATCTCCTCATATCCACTGACCATATAGGACACTCTGTAGTTGTACAGGTACCCCCAGGACCCCCACAGGACCACTACAGAGCAGGTAGTATGTGGGTGGTGGATCATTCTCAGCACTGCAGTGACACTGGCGTGGTGGTGGTGTGTTAGTGTGTGTGGTGCTGGTGTGAGTGGATCAGACACAGCAGTGCTGCTGGAGTGTTTAAACACTGTGTCCACTCACTGTCCACTCTATTAGACACTCCTACCTTGCTGGTCCACCTTGTAGATGTACAGTCAGAGACGATAGCTCATCTGCTGCTGCACAGTGCTGTGCTGGTCATCCTCTAGTCCTTCATCAGTGGACACAGGACGCTGCTTACAGTACACTGCTCACAGGACGCTGCTCACAGGACGCTGCCCACAGGACGCTGTTGGCTGGATAGTTTTGGTTGGTGGATGATTCTCAGTCCAGCAGTGACACTGAGGTGTCCAGCAGCACTTCTGTGTCTGATCCACTCACACCAGCACAACACACACTAACACTGTGCTGAGAATGATCCACCACCCACATAACACCTGCTCTGTGGTGGTCCTGTGGGGGTCCTGACCATTGAAGAACAGGGTAATACAGGACACAGAGAAACAGATGGACTACAGTCTGGAACTGTACAACTACAGAGTGTCCTATACGGTCAGAGGGGCTCATAACGTGGACAATCAGTGTAGAAGCGACCTGGTGGACCCAACGAAGTCCTTAGTCAGTGTATATGCAACAGGCATTTTCAAATTATGCAACGAAGATGGAGATACAAGGTTCGGTTGTGACAGCAGAGATGCTTCTTTAATGAATTGATACTCTGTCAAACGTGAAGTGAACCGCATTAATCACACACAGCCACAGTCATTTTACTTTCATTGACAGGAGCCATTTATCTTAAGATATATAAGCCTCCCTGGAGCACGAACAGTATTCCTTTGATCTTCATGCTTGGACTGATGAATGTTACAGTTACCTTGTAGCATATATATAAAGAGAGAGAGAGCCCTGTGACTGAACCGGACCTACTAGTGTGTAATCCCTCCACCAGTACCAATAACAGCTGTGACTGGATTGGGCATGTACTGGACAAGTTTCTGGATGTAGCCACATCAATGTTCAGATACTCTTACATCAAAGAATTGGTCAATTGGTCCAGATTTGGTGGATGCCTTCCCTGGCACAATTCCGAGGAGAATTCCCTGTAGACTGGGATTTTATCCACTGCTGGCAGACCCGTATGACCGTACGCTTCCATACACCTGCAGATTCAGCTACTTCCTTCACACTATGGTCTTTGACACGCCCAAATGCAGTCACTCCTTTTAGCCAATCATTAACATCTGCTCTGGAGCCATTTTCCACACATGGAACGAGACATTCCCTGCACTGTAGCACCTCTTCCCAATCTATGGATCCCGTCACTCACACCCCGCATGAATTTATAGCCCCATCATCCTCGTGCAGCGCCATCTGCAGGAGCCTGAATGTACTACTACCTTAAACAGGCAAGGAGACTCATTTCTAGACTGGATATAACCTACCTTCGCTTTTTCCGGTGTATCCTCAGAATATTTGGATTTAATAATTACAGATTTGATGCTGGTTATAAACTTGGAGGCTCATGCGAGTTGAGATAGTATGTTGCTACAGCATTCCGTCATTTCCGTTTCACAGATTCGGGAGCAGATTTTCTGGAAAGGCCGCAGCAGTGAAGCATTTAACAGAGCGGTGATGGGATTCACAGTGGCTGTTGTCGGGTCTTTAGCAGGTTCGCAGGTCTGTTTAATGCCCCCAACACCACCAACCCTCCCCACAACCCCACACGCAAACAGCCACCGCCACCTGCGTCTCATCCGTCCGGAGTTCAGCTCGGCTCCCCAGCTTTCTGTCAGCCTGTCATATCCTGTCTGAGCCGCTGCCTGTCTCCACGGGAGCTCCAGACACAAACATATGGTGTTTATTCATCAGAGGACGGACAGAGACAGGAGGAGACCCGGTGAGGAACACTTCCCGTTCCTTCATGTTCTCCTAAAAACCCATATCGCCCAAACAGAGATGGCTGGAGAACCATAAACTGAAATAAGCATATGCTCTTAAAGAAGAAGGTTCTTCAGGGGTTCTTTAGTAAAGGGGATGGTTCTGTTTAAAAGCATGGCTTCTTTAGACACCCATTTCAGGCTTAAATGGTTCTTTGCATGGGGAAATCGTTCTTCAGATTAATGGAGAACGTGTTGGATATGGTTCTATACAGAACCACTTTGTAAATGGTTCTGTAGAGCATCAAAAAGGGTTCTTTTATGGTTTCGATGTCACAATACACTCTTAAGAAAGATTCTTAAATTGTTCTTTAGTAATGGCACAGAGTTCTATGTAGAACCATTTCATGGTAATTAGCATGGTATAATGGTTCTCTAAATTGATGGAGAACATGTTGTATATTGTTCTGTAGAGCCAAAAGGGTTCTTCTGTGGTAATGTTGTCAAGCTCATAACAATACAATCTTAAAAAGATGGATCTTAAAGGGTTCTTTAGTAAAAGCAAGACGTTCTTTGCAGAACCATTTCATAGTGAATTGGTTCTTTAGACTGATGGAATGTGTCATATATGGCTCTATACAGAACCTTTTGGAAAGGGTTCTCATGTATGGTTACGATGTCAAGCTTGTAACAATACACTCTTAAGAAAGATGGTTCTTAAAGGGTTCTTTAGTAAAGACAAGGAGTTCTATGTAGAACTGTTTCAGACTTAAATGGTTCTCTGCATGGTGATATGGTTCCTCAGGTGGATGGAAAATGTGCTATATATGGTTCTATTCAGAAGGTTTAGGAAACTGGTTCTATATAGCACCACACAGGGTTCTTCATATGATTATGATGTTAAGCTTGTAACAGCGCACACTTAAAGAAGATGGTTCTTAAAGGGTTCTTTAGTAAAGGCAATAAGTTCTATTTAGAGCCATTTCATGTTTAAGTGGTTCCCTGCATGGTAAAATGATTCTTCAGTTTGTTGGCGAACATTTTGTGTATGGTTCTTTAGAGCACGAAAAGGGTTCTTCTAGGGTTCTTCTTGACGTTGACAAGCTCATAACAATACAATCTAAAAAAAGATGGATCTTAAAGGGTTCTTTAGTAAAGCCAAGGAGTTCTATGCAGAACCATTTCAAGGTGAATCGGTTCTTTAGTCTGATGAAGAATGCGTTATATATGGTTCTGCACAGAACATTTTTATAAGTGGTTCTATATAGCACCAAAAAGGGTTCTTCATGAATGGTTATGGAATAAAGCGTGTAACAATACGCTCTTTGAAGAGATGGTTCTTAAAGGGTTCTTTAGTAAAGGCGAGGAGTTCTATGAGGAACTATTTCAGACTTAAATGGTTGTTGGTATGGTGATATGGTTCCTCAGATAGACGGAGAATGTGTTGCATATGGGTCTATACAGAACCTTTTTTTGACACCAAAACGGGTTCCTCATATATGGTTACGATATCTAGCTTAACAATACGCTCTTTAAAGAGATGGTTCTTACAGGGATGAATGGAGACCTCAGTAACAGATGGATGGAGACATGAGTAGCTATTAGAACTTCCTAGCACACCGGGCGTCTATCAGTACAGGAACCTCACTTTTTGAGGGTCTTCATCAAAATGAACTGATAAACCTGAAAAGTCAGAGAACCGATAGGACTGCAGAGCAGGTTCTCTCAGCAGTCACTAACCAGATACCAATAAATAAAAGACAGGCATGCGTACCACCAGAAAACGAAGGACCTGACGCACAAATCCATCAAAACTGCATACGGATCTGCAAGCCTTATCCGGCTCTCTAACTGAGAATATGACTCTGTTCTCGGTTCTCCATGGTAACACTAACAGGAAAGTGAACCCCTAAGCTTCTTACAGATCGCCTTCAGTCTGTGCTGCGTAGGTGTGTGTACACGTGTGTTCCCCCAGTACACGTTGTTTCTCAGCGTATGTGTGGATATGATGAGATTTGTGGTGCCTGGTTTTCATCTCACTGTGTTCATACTTCGGTGACAGCTGTTCATCAACCTCAGATCCTCTTCATCTCAGTCGCTCGGTCAGAAACTGATCTACCGGGTTGAAAGGCAGCAGAACTCTCAAACCGCCAGAATGTTGGAACCATCCTAAAGCAGCAGCTCAGCAAAACAGCAGATTCACCGTTCCCTCTTACCCCAGATTTGGTCCATCAGCCAAGACATGCGTCCCATTCAAATTTGGCTTGTTTGGTTTTAGCCTGGAACCGTGAGGCTAAGGTTGCCAGAACCGTCCACACTGTTCGATTTCTCTGTGTTTGTTTTTGCCATCAGTACATGGTACTGGTAAGAGAGCATTGTAAGCGAGCACCACCTCCCAGCTAACCAGTCCCACAGTCCAGCACAACACCGCCCATTAAGCAGTGTGCAGAATACCCCATGGTATTCGAGGGTCATCTACTCCAGTGCTACTCCATAGCGGCACTGACGCTTCAATGGCGACAAAGTTCTTCTTCTGGAGATGCTCAGTTCCAGCATCCACACATTAACGTCTGTCTTCAGTTGGAGAGTTGAGTAATAATTCACCCCCTCCTCCAAACTTCTAGGAAACAGGGCAAGGTTTCAGATTTACAAACATGCTGTGCCATAGCATCATAGTGTTTCAGAGGCATCCCAGGCTTAGTTACAGAAGACAGTCAATCCAGGACCACCTGGGTGGACCAGTTTGCTACAGCGCCACCCTGAGTCTGACCAGTGCTGCAGCTCTAGTTAGTTAAGAACACTGAAGTGGAAAAAATAAGGTGGTGGTAGTAACTCCAGACTCCTGCAGATGGTGCTGCATGAGGATTGGGAAGAGGTGGTACAGTGCAGGGAATGTCTCGTTCCATGTGTGGAAAATGGCTCCAGAGCGGATGTTAATGATTGGCTAAAAGGAGTGACTGCATTTGGGCGTGCCAAAGACCATAGTGTGAAGGAAGTAGCTGAATCTGTAGGTGTATGGAAGCGTACGGTCATACGGGTCTACCAGCAGTGGCTAAAATCCCAGTCTACAGGGAATTCTCCTCGGAATTGTGCCAGGGAAGGCATCCACCAAATCTGGACCAACTGACCAATTCTCTGAAGAGCTGTCTGAACACTGATGTGGCCTACATCCAGAAACTTGTCCAGTACATGCCCAATCAGTCACAGCTTACAGCTACACTGGAACTATGCTACTTGGTGCAACCGATTAATTATAGTAGCTTGTAAACTTGAACGTGGTGGTTCAAACTAGGCAATGATCAAACTTACGTTCAGCTGGCGCCAGTGGCTGCTGATGTGTGCAGCCCTATGGGTCCATGATGGAGTATAACACAGTGGCTTTAAACGTGGAAACAGTCAATCAGATTTTAAACCGGAACTTACATTTCCATTTAAGGCATTTAGCAGACGCCCTTATCCAGAGCGACTTACAACCGGGCTTAGTGTTCCGTTGGATAATGTTTCCCAGCTAGTATAAGAAGGTTAGGAGTCTAAAACTCACCCTGAGCTCAGACGCTGCCCGAACGAGGGCCAGTGCTGCTACCTAGAGAGAACCATACACAGACATATATAAGCATAACTGCACTACCTGGCAACCCAACCCAGCGCTCATACCCAAACCCAGCGCCATCTACTAGTGCTCACTCATTTAAGTGCTCTACACAGAGACGGGTCTTCAGTCTGAGCTTGAAGACTGCGAGAGACTCAGCTGTTCGGACAGCCAGTGGGAGTTCATTCCACCATCTGGGAGCCAGGACAGAGAAGAGTCTGGACGCTTGCCTTCCATGCGTTTTCAGGGATGGCGGGTCGAGTCGAGCTGTACTTGAAGCACGAAGGGCTCAAAGTACAGATCGACTCTTCACCATTGCCATAAGGTAAGGAGGGGCTGGTCCATTCCCGGCTTTGTAGGTGTGTAGGAGTGACGTGGGTGAACCTAGGAAGATTGAAGATGAGCTGGGCTGCTGCATTCTGGACCAGTTGCAAAGGCCTGATGGCCCGTAGAGGAAGACCAGCCAGGAGTGAGATGCAGTAGTCATGCCTTGAAATGACCAGAGACTGGACAAGCAGCTGGGTGGCCTCCTGAGAGAGGAAGGGTCGTATCCTCCGGTTGTTGTAGAGGAGGAATCTGCATGACCGAGTCAGGTTCACAATATGAGCTGAGATCGATAACTGGCCATCCAGAACATTCCATCCTATAAACGGTTTTAAGGACCACTTGGCCGTTCCAGTGTTAGTACTCTGAGGATCTGAACGAGGGGTATGTTGCTCTCAGGGAGGAGGAGCTTCTTAGAATTACTGCAGATATCAGACATCGTTAGTGCTCATAATTAAGGCTTAACTTCCTACGTTAATAGCAAGGCCTCGTGCACAACCCCCAACCCCCCCCCCCCCACCCCATCAAACAACACAAACAGAGCATCAGGGATCCTGGTCACTCCTCTGCCCTGTCAGCAGTGAGAGATATTGACCACTGAATTATTCAGGATGGGCCACAGCCCATGTAATTCGTTTGCACAGAATTCGGAAACGTCACCGAGGGAGAGCCAGCATCACCCCTGCCCCAAATCCCCCTCCTGGAAACATGCGGTGGGAGGGATTCTGCAGAATGCACGGTGGTGATCTTTCCTAGAAAGCTGCAGTGAAGACACAGTGAGGGGGTTATCGGCAGCCTTTTAAAGAGGATGTAGTTAATCAGTCTAGGTTCCAGAGTCCTGCTGCAGGGTTCCACGGGGAAGCTGATTTTACACCGTGCTGCTGCACAGTCTGCTTGAAAACAGCAGATTGGAAGCATTCAGTGCACTCAAGCAAATCTCTGATTAGATCAGTATTACATTAGTGGGGAACCCTCTGAGTCACCCAACACCCCCCACCCCCCCGTCAAAAACCAGGAGTACCGAAGTAAGCTCACCGGAGTCTTGGATTTGGCATGGACTGGATAAGTTTCTGGATGTAGCCACATCAATGTTCAGACACTCTTACATCAAAGAATTGGTCAGTTGGTCAAGATTTGGTGGATGCCTTCCCTGGCACAGTTCCAAGGAGAATTCCCTGTAGGCTGGGATTTTAGCCACTGCTAGTAGCCCCCTATGACCATACGCTTCCATACACCTGCAGGTTCATAGCCCCGTCATCCTCGTGCAGCGCCATCTGCAGGAACCTGACGTTACTACCATCTTAAACACACAATGTGGTCCATTTGTAGTCCGTGGAGCTTATATTACCTGTTCCCACACACTGAAAACTAAGATTGTTATCAGCATCATCACAGTAGAAGCATTTTAAACATGTATCTGCAGGGAAATTGGGTTTATATATTGGGAAAAAGGTGATTACAAATTTTTAAATAATCATGCGCATATAAACTGACATGAACGTTCAAAACTCATGCCACCCATCCACACCGAGGGAAAGACATTCACTCCCTGTAGAAATCTCTATAAGCACATTCAGCAGCCTTCCTCATCCGAGCCAGCGAACCCCAACGAATCCTCAACACAGCTCCCTCCAAAGCCCTTCCCTAGCGCCGAGAGAATCCCGGGAAGCAGACAGACAGGCAGCACCCCCTTCTTAATAATTCAACACAAAGAGGGACAACAATTACATGCAGCGCTCCATACATTATTGACAGCAGGGCTGATGCATTATTGAAGACGGGAAGCCAGAACGCAGTTGTAACGTTCTTGTCGTGACTGGGGCACAGTGTGGGTGAAGGGTTGGAGGACACGGCTGACGTGGTTGCGGGAACATCCGCTGGGGTTTGTACAAGCTGGCCCGGAAGGATGGTGTATTAGTGGGGCTGCACTGCTGCTGTCGGTGGAAGACACCAGCTTCAGCAGGAGTTTAGTGAATTCAAGACTCAAGAGTCAAGATCACACTAGTCGTGGTTGTTAGTGGTGAATTAGTCGTGTTAGCATGTTAAATGAGTTATTAACACCATTAAACATAGACTTATACGGGGATCATACCACACAAATTGCTGTGTGTACATGCAAAGATTTTCACCAACACTACTGAATTAATTCCAGGGTTGTACAGTAACTTGGTAAGTGTAGTGTGTTAGTGCGCTGTAAGTAGCGTGTCGGTGTACGGTAACTCGGTGTGATGCGTTAGTGCGCTGTAAGTAGCATGTCGGTGTACGGTAACTCGGTAAGTGTAACGCGTTAGTGCGCTGTAAGTAGCGTGTCGGTGTACGGTAACTCGGTAAGCGTGACGCGTTAGTGCGCTGTAAGTAGCGTGTCGGTGTACGGTAACTCAGTAAGCGTGACGCGTTAGTGCTCTGTAAGTAGCGTGTCGGTGTGCGGTAACTCAGTAAGCGTGACGCGTTAGTGCGCTGTAAGTAGCGTGTCGGTGTGCGGTAACTCAGTCAGCATAACGCGTTGGTGTACTAGAAGCTTAAAGCGAGCCCACCAATCAGGGTACAGCAGCATGTGTGGAGGCACCGTGGTCAGCACCGAGATGAACGGTTTGTTGTCACACGTCCAGAAGGCCTGGTGTCACTCCACCTCCACCCCTACCGCACCATCTGCAGGAACTGTGTGAGGATATTCAAGCTGCATGGGATGGATTATCACAGGACACCATTAGGAACCTCTACAGCTCCATGCCGAGACGTCTGGCGTGTTGGGTTAGCAAACACGTATGTGTAGCTCAATAAATATTGATCATATCAGTCTAAATTTTCATCATTTATTGATCCTGGTGACCTTGTACCTCACCTGCTTTAACTAAAGAATGGGCCGGTGAGCTTACGTGCACCAGACAGCACTCCGTCCTCCTGTTGGTCAGAACATGTTGCAGGAGGGTCAAACTAGGCAGGAATACCTACAGACCCCTCTGTAGTTCCAGCCTGAAGCCCAGCTGCTCATGTACTGTATACAGACCCTTTACACAACTCGGGATTCGACTCAGTGGAAGTTTTCATCATGATGTCACAATCAGGCCCACGAGACCAGCACTAGCGATGTTGCGGGGCCCGGCGCCCTCAAAGCCGACTTGTGACTCCATCACAGGAGCTAATTCGTTTGCTACTCACATTCTCAGCTGTGCGGTTTGCGATTAAACATAAACAATAGCAAACTTTATATATCACAGCATCACACACACACAGTGGGTCCACAGCGACAGGGGAGCCTTGTCAGAGATAAGACAGAGTAGCAGTCCTCTGAATCTGAAATGAGAGGAGTACTCTCCATCTTTCCCTTCAGCGGGTAAAAGCAGCTCCGATGGTTTTAGATCTGAGACGTCCCGAATATTCCATGTGGCAACTTTGGCTCGACTGAAGTTTGACAAAGCTGAAAAAGCGCCTTCTGGAGCGGGCCGAGTCTCGCGATGAATGCACAATTCAAAGCTATGCAAGCATATTTCCAGAAGCAGACGCAGAACGGTGCATCGCAACTGAGGCATGAATGCATGCTCATTATACACTGCTGCGTGTGGAACTGCATTCAATTCATGTGCTGAACAATGTGCATTCTCCACACTTCTCCCTCAGATCTGTGTTTCTCTGATGATGAAACATGACTGAGTGTGAGCTGGTGCTGGTTGTACTTTTGGACCCCCTGAAAATTTACCTCACCTCATCAGCATTAGTAGAACCTGTCACACCATTACACATGACAGTATGTTGCTATAGCTCCATAATCCAGACCCTCCACTGGTCAGTCTGCTGTCTGCTTGGTCTTTCTCTGAAGGCCTTAATGAAGCAGCTCAAGACCAAGTTTACCGGGAGTTAGTTTCTAAGCTAGTCTTTAATCGTTGGCAAGATGAACATCCAGCTGATATACCCTATGTTGGTCAACCATCTGGTCTATGTACCTTAGCTGCTAGACAGTATAGGCTATGTTTTTGTTTGAGCTGGATGGTTTAGCTGGTCCACCGCCTTGGTCATGCTGGTCATCCAACTTGGTCAAGCTGGCTGTCTCTGTGCAGCACCACAATGGATTTGCAATGAAGCAGACCAAGACGTGACTGAAGTGTAGACCTCCATCTTTCCTTCAAGGGGTTTAACAAAAATATTGCATTTATTGTTTTGGAATTACAGCCATTTTTATACAGCCCCTCCTTTTTCTACAGGGTCAAAAGTCATTGGAGAGTTGACTGATAATGCACCGACAACACCAAAAGGCCTGGAAGATCACAGAAGGCCACTAAAGGCCACCTTAACCAAACCACTGGTAGTCCTCAGGAACAGGAGACCCAGATTTGCTGGAACACGTTTAAGAAAAAGCCTCTCCAGTTTGAACATGATCCGTTCGACAAATGAATCCAAGATTACCAAAATGATGAGAAGAGCATGGAAAAGAAGGTGAAGGCTCATGATCTGAAGTATACCACTTCACCTGTGAAACGTGGTGGAGGTAGTATTAAGGCATGAGCATGAATGACTGCCAGTGGAACTGAGTCCGTGGTGTTTATAGGTGATGCGGTTCCTGATAGAAGTCTCAGGATGAACTCTGAAGTGTACAGAGCTGAACTTTCAGCTCAGATTCAGATAAACACTGCTAAACTAACAGGACCGTGCTTCACGGTACAGATGACCCCCCAACCCGAGAGCTTCTTCCAGCACAGAAATGGAATGATCTTGAATGGCCAAGTCACCTGACCTGACTGCTAGCCTTCAGGAAAATATGGATGCAGAACTCGAAATCATCAGGTTCCTCATCTGTTGTCTTCCCCGAGACGTCCATGATGTTAGCGCCATAATCAGGTGATTAGCGACCAGTCGACATCAAGCTTAAGTCGACTAGTCTGTGCAACACCCAGCTGGTCCTGTATTTAAACCTAATCTTAATTACTATTTCATGAATGAAGCATACAGTCTACAATCTGGTCACCATCTCAGTTGGGCCCTGGCTCTTCGGGGCTCTTGGACCCTAATCTCTCCACCATGTCATGGCACCCCTGTGTGTGTGCATGATGTGTGTAGGACACAGGGTAGGGGTGTGCGGCCCTGTTCTGTAACACATGAGCTCTCCCAAAGCGCCAGTCCATCAGTGCCTCAGAGCATCAGCTCACCAGCCGACTCTCATCCCTCCACCGAACACGCACATATACAGATACTGTATCAACAATAAGGCTAATTCAGTTAGCTAATTATCTTCAGATAGGGCAGCCGCAGGCTCTACAGAGATCAATGCACTAATTACACAACCCCTGTATCTTACATAACGTACTACAGTAAACAGGGAGTCCAGAGTTCAGTCAATACACAGAGCACCAAAACAACAAGAGCCGTAAACACGTTCTCAGCAGCCGTAACATACACTAGATCACCAAACCTATTCGCTCGTCTGCCTTCACACGCGTATGAACTTGAGCTACATCCCATTCTTAATCCATAGGGTGTAATTTGATGTTCCACCCTTTACAGCTACAACAGCTCCAACTCTTCTGGGAAGGCTTTCCACAAGGTTTAGGAATGTGTTTATGGGAATTTCTGACCATTCTTCCAGAAGCACATTTGTGAGGTCAGACACTGATGTTGGACGAGAAGGCCTGGCTCGCAGTCTCCGCTCTAATTCATCCCAAAGGTGTTCTATCGGGTTGAGGTCAGGACTCTGTGCAGGCCAGTCCAGTTCTTCCACACCAAACTCGCTCATCCATGTCTTTATGGACCTTGCTTTGTGCACTGGTGTGCGGTCATGTTGGAACAGGAAGGGGCCGTCCCCAAACTGTCCCCACAAAGTTGGGAGCATGAAATGGTCCAGAGTCTCTTGGTCTGCTGAAGCATTAAGAGTTCCTCTCACTGGAACTAAGGGTCCGAGCCCAACTCCTGAACAACACCCCCACACCATAATCCCCCCTCCACCAAACTCTACACTCGGCACAATACAGTCAGACAAGGACCGCTCTCCTGGCAACCACCAAACCCAGACTCGTCCATCGGACTGCCAGACGGAGAAGCGTGATTGGTCGCTCCAGAGAACACGTCTCCGCTGCTCTAGAGTCCAGTGGCGGCGCTTTACACCACTGCATTCCACCCTCTGCATTGCGCTTGGTGATGTGAGGCTTGGATGCAGCTGCTCGGCCATGAAAACCCATTCCATGAAGCTCTCTACACACGGTTCCTGAGCTGATCTGAAGGACACATGAAGTTTGGAGGTCTGTAGTGACCGACAGCAGTAATATTCTGGTGCCTGTAACTGCTGCACCATTTAAGGTGGAATTAGAAAACTCCATAAAAGTACCACAATGTAACTGCTGCACTATTTAAGGTGGAACTGGAAAGGTTTGACTAAGACTACAATATAAAAATAATAAATAACGTTTTTATACTGTATGTACATACTCTGAAAACACCTAATCTGGTCTCGGTCTTGACTCGGACTCGGATGTAGTGGTCTCGACTGCAGCACTGGTGTCCAGTATGATGAACAGAGCTGGGTTCTAAAGGGTTCTAAAATGATGGTTAAGTGTCCTAACAAAAATGAATATCCATAATAAGCCATATTTCAAAGGTGACATTCACACCTAGAAGGAAAACAACCCAACAAGAAATGACTATGAATAGATAACCAGCAGTGGGGGGCCCTCGGGGGGGCTTCCAGGTTTCCAGAGAAGGTGATATACAGTATATTGATTTATAGTGGGGTAAATTCACACGAGAAGCTGCGAATAAGAAGCTGACTTCAGCTTTGTTTCCTCTCTTCAGCCGGACATCCAGTTTTGTTCAATAATAATTCCACTTCCAGGCAGCTTAGATGGAGGCATCACACTCAGCTGGTCTCGACAACAACTTCCGAGACCACCTTACCTCAAGACCGAGACAAGACTGAGTCCAATCGAGGTTGAGAACGAGACTGATAGTTTATGGTGTTGAGACCAGACTTAAGACCAAGACCGGTATTGAGTACTACAACACTTCGGTACATGTCTCAAATTAACAGATTAATGAATTAATTTATTCATGTTCTATTCATTAATTCATTCATTCATTCTTCATCTGAGTGCCTTATGCTCCTGGATTGCAGGGGGGCTGGAGCCTATCCGAGTACTCTTTGAGCAGAAAGCAGGAAGCACCCTGGACAGGCTGCCAGTCCTGTATTTGTTTGTAATTAATTAATTAATTTATTTATTTATTTATTTTACAGATTTTTACAAGTGAATTGTGAGACTATAGACTTCTGATCTGAAGTTGGGCCGCTGTACTATTAAAATGCACCCCACACTTTTGAATGTGAGTGGAAATGTAATGCACAACGTTCAGTAATAAGGGTTAAACCACCTCCATGTCCTGAGCGTATCATACCTCCTTCAGCCTTCTGAGAAACCTCAGCGGAGAGCGATGTGGACATCTCCATGACACGGGGCCCGTGTTTATACTCAGCGGCTGCTTCCTGTCCAGGCAACCGAGCCCACAGGGGCCTGATAATAAAAGCTGAGACCCCTGTGCAGTACAGTAAGGGCCATTAGTGCTGTGCTCCCGACGTCATTCCCCTCCTCGGAGTGGGCTTGTTTCTCGGTTTGCAGCCACCACCAAGACGGATGCTGTGTCACAGCTACTTCAGTGCTGTATTCATCTTCGTGTATGTGTGATGGAGAGGGGCAGCGACTGTCCGAAAATAAGGGACGACAGACAAGCTGGGATATCAGGTGCGAACCGGACAGTGTTGGGAACAACATGTACTCGCGCTGCGGGGCGGATTTATTGATCAGGCGACCTTTAGCCAGACAATGTCAAAGGAGAGCC
The DNA here is from genome assembly GCA_034552555.1 of Semaprochilodus insignis. Lineage (NCBI taxonomy): Eukaryota > Metazoa > Chordata > Actinopteri > Characiformes > Prochilodontidae > Semaprochilodus > Semaprochilodus insignis. The sequence goes on from CM067476.1 coordinate 39,454,342, forward strand.
GAGGCTGTGGTCAGCAGAATTTGGCTAGGAGGCGTATTAATGCTCACTTGGCCTCGACGTAGCACACATAACATGACTCCAAAAAAGGCAGGTACAAACTGAGATCAGATTCATAAATCTATTTTAATCTGTATTTGAACAAAATCAGTACGAAGATCATTCCTGCTACACTTTCCGACAAGTTGGGATGGGCCAATTAAAGACTAGGAAGACTTTAAACAGGTCACCATGATTAATCACGCTTGGATATAAACGAAGCATCAGGGAATAGGTGGATGGGTTGAGGCTCACCCCATGTCAAAAATTCAAATTCATTCATTCATTCATCCATTCATTCATCGTCTGAGCTGTTTATCCTATTAAACTAAAATAACTAAAACACAGAAGCGTATTTGTTTTATATCTAACATAAATCAATATACTGTATATCACCTTCTCTGGAAACCTAGAAGCGGAGTGGAACTCCATAGAAGCACTGGAATGAAACTGCTGCACCATTTAAGGTGGAATGGGAAAACTCCATATTAGCACCAGAATTAAACTGCTGCACCATTTAAGGTGGAATGGGAAAACTCCATAGAAGCACTGGAATGTAATTGCTGCACCATTTAAGGTGGAATGGGAAAACTCCATATTAGCACCAGAATGAAACTGCTGCACTGTTTAAGGTGGAATGGGAAAACTCCATAGGAGAACCAGAATGAAACTGCTGCACCACTTAAGGTGGAATGGGAAAACTCCATAGAAGCACCGGAATGTAACTGCTGCACCATTTAAGGTGGAATAGGAAAACTCATTATTCAATAAAAAGTCCACTTCCACTTTAATTACCTAATTAATGTATTTATTCATTCATCCATTTTCTGAGCCGTTTATCCTTCTGGGTCATAGAGGGTGCTGGAGCCTATCCCAGCACTCATTGGATGGAGAGCAGGAAACACTCTGGACAGGCCGCAAGTCCATCACAGGACAGACACACGGACATATGCATATAAACCTAGGGAGGGCAATTTAGCATCTCCAGTTCTCCTGACTGCATGTCTTCGACTATGGGATCAAACCGGAGCACCCGGAAGAGGAAACCCACACAGACACGGGGAGAACATGCACACTCCACACAGGAAGGACCGAGCCAGGAATTCAAACCCAAGAATTCCGGAATCGAACTCTTGCTAGGAGGTGACATCCCTACCCACTGTAACAAGCACTGCTGGGTCTGATCCATTCACACCAGCACAACACACACACTAACACACCACCACCACGTCAGTGTCACTGCAGTGCTGAGAATGATCCACCACCCACATCATACCTGCTCTGTGGTGGTTCTGTGGGGGTCCTGACCATTGAAGAACAGGGTAATACAGTACACAGAGAAACAGATGGACTACAGTCTGGACCTGTACAACTACAGAGTGTCCTATGTGGTCAGTGGAGCTGTGTTTACTTCTGCAACTGTTTTTTTCAAATATGAGTGTATATAATATATATATATATTTGTATTTAGGTTTGAGCAATACCATTATGCTCTGGGTCTGCCGCCCTTACATCCCTGTTTCAGCACGGTTTGTCTCGTTTACTCACTATATGCTAAAGTTCCTAGCATAGTAGGTGAGTCATCGTAACCATGACTCGCTCCTGACTTGACATTCAGCAGCTTCCTGTGACACACGCTACTTAAAACATCTTCACTCCGGGGCTATTCCAGTTCACGACAGTCCGGGAGCACAAATCCCCAAAGCCCACCACATCGCTAGTCCTATTTGTCAGATTCGGGACAATTTAAGAGCAGCAGAAGCGAACGAAGCAAATTTAATACCTTTCATGAAGAAGAGATGTCAGGCGACGCCAGGCCCTCGCTCTACTGCTGATGTTGCGCGTGTGTCTACAGCCGAATCTTATAACGGCGCCTTATCAAATATGTTTGCGACTGCAGTTAAACCCAATTTACTTTATCAGATGCCCCCACGTGGGCCTATAACTCAGTCCCCCGACGTGCCATCTCTCCTCTAAACACTGTATAAACCCCTTACAGACCGTCAAACCCGCCGAAACCGGCCATGACAGCATCTCCCTGAGGCAAACCGTCACCCTGTCCTGTCCTGACTTTGTGTCTGCTTCAAAACGCTTCCCACAGCGCGAGGAGACGGCTAATCGGCTTATCCGCCAACTTGAGGAGACAAACATAACATTTCTCTGCGCCCACAGACGTCCCTCCCCTCCCCCCTCCTCTTCTCCTCAGCCGTCGTGGAATAGGCCTGCGTTTTTTAGGCCTCTAATCTCCTCCCTGCTGCAGTACCTAAGGCTCCTCCTCGGGTGTTCGGAGAGAGAGTTCCAGACGCAGGCGCAGAAATTGAATTACGGTGGAAATATATCTCAGTGAATGCCAGGACGGAGGAAATTGTGTGTTGATCTCCCCGTTCGGGCGGCTCCCGATTGAAACATATTAGCCACAGTGCAGGGAAAACAAACAGGACCGGCAGAACCGGGACGGTATCTGTGAAGTACTCTTGCCCTGGTTATGACACGTTTACGCCTCAGAATGTGGTCTAATTGGGGCGGAGAGAAAGTGCCGTAATTGCAGCTTTTGGAAAAGTGCCTGTGATTTGAGGGAAAACAGAAGAGGCGGATACAGTTCTGAAACTAATGCATGTTAGGATATGAACTCCAGGTTCATGGAGGGTAAACGTTTTATCCGCAACACCACCAAGTGAGTCAGCAAGCAGACATTTGTTCATCTCCTGAGCCGCATATCCTGAGTCTATTCCAGGGCTCATTCGGCAGAAGGCAGGAAGCATCCTGGACAGAGCCCCAGTCCGATGCAGGGCAGACATAGACATTCACACCTAGCGGGGGAATTTAGAATCCAGTTCACCTGACCACATGACACCGGAGCACCCGGAGAACATGCAAACTCCATACACACAGGACCCTGGACAACCCAGCCGGGAATCAAACCCAAGAATTTGGGAATCGAATTACTGCTGTGAGGCGACATCACTACCCGCTGTGCTGCCTCTTCTTCCACAGTCCTCAGCAGGGCTCCTTCTTCATTGCCACTCATCTCTGAGTTAGTGGAGGCACCATTCTCCTCCAGACTGCTGGGGGGCGCTATACCACTTCTGACACCAAACATTAGTGTCTCATTCTTTTGTGTAGGCTAGTATTTTAATGCACATCCCTGTGCATGAGTCTACACGACAGGCTTGTTGGATTTTCTGTTTTGGATGGTCGGAGTGAATTCTTGCTGTGAGGCAACTTCGCTAACCACTGTGCCGCTGTGCCACCCAGGGGCTAATTCATTCAAACTATTAGTATCTCATCACAAACCACCTTAGGCAGGTTGGATTCTGAGAGTTGCCCAAAGGCCTGAAACACTTCCTGCCTCCCAAAAAGCCACAGATATGTAATTTGCTCAGTCTTTGTCCCCAGACTCCACTCTGTGGTTCGTCCTTTAGGGATCCACAATACAAATGTAGAAACACTCTCAGCAGTGCTGCGAGACCAAATAGGGCTGTACAATCTTGGGATGTCTCGGCAAAGAAGGAGACAAAGGAAACAGCGCTTTAAGAAAGTTTACTGCACCAGTGAAACCACCGCCCGGCGCTGCTGACATGGCCAAGACGCGAGCTGGTCAGCTCCTCCGTCATCAAATGACGAACCTTTGCATTTAGCTCCAGCAGCAGCTTAAAGAAAAGCTGGAGGGATGTGGCCAACACTACTGGACCACCACAGTGTGTTGCCAGCAGATCCTCGTCACCTGCCATCCTACCATCTCCTGTTTTGCTGTCCTCCCGCCAGCTCTCGCAGCCGATCCTTGCCGTACTGCTGCTTCTGCTGTCTCCAACGTCCATCCTCACCATGCTACCTCTTCTTCTGCAGTTCTCGGCAGGGCTTGTTCTTCTATGCCACTCATCTCTGTGTTGGTGGCAGCACAATTATCCTCCAGACTGCTGGGGGGCGCTAAACCACTTCTGACACCAAACATTAGTGTCTCATTCTGTTGTTGCGTATCCCTTCATATGGCTGACAGCTTAAAGTCCTCTGAGCATGGAGTGCATGAGTTTATACAACAGGCTTGTTGGATTTTCTGTTTTGGATGGTCAGAGTGAGGCGGGTGTTGAACATCTCCGGTGTTTTTCCACAGTTTCCATGTTTCTCTGTTATGACTGATCCCACTGATCCCTAGACGAAACCTGCAGTCACACGTGGCCTGAAAGCACCGGAGAACTGCAGAGGAAGGTTAAAAACAGCACCAGTCCAATAGAGTGATAAAGTGTAAAGCCGAGTGTAAAGTTTGGTCGAGGGGGGATTATGGTGTGGGGGTGTTGTTCAGGAGTTGGGCTCGGCCCCTTAGTTCCAGTGAGAGGAACTCTTAATGCTTCAGCAGACCAAGAGACTCTGGACCATTTCATGCTCCCAACTTTGTGGGGACAGTTTGGGGACGGCCCCCTTCCTGTTCCAACATGACTGCACACCAGTGCACAAAGCAAGGTCCATAAAGACATGGGTGAGGGAGTTTGGTGTGGAAGAACTGGACTGGCCTGCACAGAGTCCTGACCTCAACCCGATAGAACACCTTTGGGATCAATTAGAGCGGAGACTGCGAGTCAGCCCTTCTCGTCCAACATCAGGGTCTGACCTCACAAACGTGCTTCTGGAAGAATGGTCAGAAATTCCCATGAACACATTCCTAAACCTTGTGGAAAGCCTTCCCAGAAGAGTTGGAGCGGTCATAGCTGTAAAGGGTGGAACATCATATTACACCCTATGGATTAAGAATGGGACGTCACTAAAGTTCATATGTGTGTTAAGGCAGACGAGCGAATACTTTCGGCAGTATGGTGTACCTCTAGACCTGTGCGGCGCTGCTGTCTGTATGGATGGAATATGTGCGTGACATTTTCATCATTGTGTTATTGCTGGGTGTCCTGCTGGTCAATTCATGTCATTTCCAAACAAAGTCAATGTAATTGGCTTTAATGCCTGCCATGTGTTAGACGCACACCCTGCTGTTTCTCTCAGCAAGGCTAACGTGCTGTGTTACTCAAGTGTATTTGGGCGGAAATGTGTCACATTATGAAAACTCATGTCAGTGATTAAATATGACAGCATGTCGTCCATTCATCTTCTCCCGGAGCTGGAGCATCAGGGGACCCCATCAGTGTTTATGAACTACAAGCTTCTCATACACGTCCACACGATGATGTGTAGCATCAATGCACTACAAGTAGCCTCGTTCACCTGAGGCTGAGGCAGCACCGTTTACAGGTGAGGTAGGAATGAAAGCGATGGTGTATTTACATCTAATACTCAAATCGACACGCTTAGAACGATGTCCCGCAACACGGTTCCAGTTCTAATCTGGATTTCATGCAGAAAAGCAGCTGGGAGAACTGGACATTTGACCTAGCCTACATAAACTTGCTCAAAGGACGATTCCAACATTCTGTGTAGTTCTGTTGTTGAGATGTGAACAGAGTCAGTCAGAGTGATCTGATGGGAAATGGTTCATTGGAGTGGTGGTGATAGGAGCCCACGCGTGCCTTTGGAGTTTTTAAACACACTGTTAGGATCAGATCAGATCAGATGGCCTTTTATTATATCCCACATGGGTAAATCTGCATCGTTACGTGACGATGGACAAGCAGATTGTGATGCGCACTGAGCTAAAAGCAAGGCACACTTTATTAAACAGGTTTGTACCAAAACACAGCAACACGAAGAACAAGGAAATACAATCAGAGGGCTAAACCGAGTCAGAGTCAATAAACAGGCAAGAGTCAAACCAAGCAGACAATCAGAGCAGGCAGAGGTACAAAAGGGAATAAACGAGAGGAGTAAACCAGAGAATCAAAATACGGTCAAAGCCAGACAAACAAGATCAAACAGAGAGAACGCTCGGTATACTACAGAGTGGCAATACTTCACAATGAGCCCGTGTGAGAGAGAAGTACTTTAGGAAACAGACCAAATGATTGTCAGGTGGCTAATCAATATTCAGGAGACCGAGAACGAGGCAACGGAGTGTGATTGGGCAAGGATGGACACGTGACATCAAGTGGTGGGTTATGGGAAATGGAGTCCGGGAGATTGGAGGTGAGAGGAGAACCAGCAGGCATGACACGTTACAGTAGAATATACAGTAAACACATACAGAACAAGAGGTAGACTAAAGTTATACAAAATACAAGAAATTACAAAAAATAAAAAAATAAATCTCAAGTGTACGATGGCCGAGAAGTGTAAAACTAATTAACATTTCAGAAAAGAAAATTTCAAAAATAAAACAAATTTACATGACGAGAAACGCTTTTACCAGTACCGAAACACTTTTACAGACTGGGAATTCTGACGGAAAGGACGGGTCTAACACACAAGTGCTTGTTACGTAAGAAAGAGATGAACAGGCGACGTCTAAACCACTTGGAGTTGGGAATGTTAAGGAAGGTGAGTGGGCTGTAACGCTAGCTGTAGTGGAGAACCAGTGGTTTATAACCAGCTCCACATGGTTTAGAGTCGCCTGTTCGTCTCTTTCTTCCGTCTGCTCTTTAAAACTCTAAAGACCTTCACCAGGAGAAACAGAAGCGTGCCAGCTGGATAAAACACACGCCACAAAATGGACAAATCATGCTTTAACCTTGTGACCATCCCAAACTCCACCCACTCAAACAGTTTGATTGGCAAAGGTCCACAACAAGCACTTCCTGTGTGTTAGACCCGCCCTTTCCCTCAGAATTCACAGTCTGTAAGAGTGTTTCGGTACTGGTAAAAGGGTTTCTCGTCTCGTAAAATTTGTTTTTATTTTTGTAATTTTGTTTTCTGAAATGTTAATTTGTTTTGCACTTCCCGGCCGCTGTACTATTGTTAGGCAAAAAATAAAATACAAAAAGAAACTATACAAATTTACGTGTGTAATTGCACAGATATATATTGACAGTTACTGAAAGATATTGCAGAGATATTGTAAAGATATTGAACAGTTACTGTTCTCTCACACCAGATACATCAATACTGATGATACTGAGGGTATAGTCAGTCAGAGTGCATGAACTATAGTGATGTTGGCAGTCAGGACAAGATATATACAGGTAGTATACAGGTGATATACAGGTAGTATACAGGTGATGAGGTGCAGCAGCAAATACTGCACAATAGTTGAGTCACATTGTATATACAGATAGATGTGGGTCCATATAGTGTGTTACAGTAGTGAGTGTTGATGATGAAGGAACCCAGGGGGTTAAGCGGTTTGGATGATGGATGGATGTTAATGAGTAGTGTTAAATCTTTTGGAGCTGGAGCTATTAGGTTTCTGTCACCGCCACATTGCTGGCTGTGTTTACATGCAAACAATTTCTTCTATTCAACTTCTTGATTGAACTGATTCTGATTATAGAGTAAAGCCCTGCTGGGATGGGATTAGTTGTACATGGGGAAGTGGGATAATGTAGTACTGAAGTTTCTCAGTGAAACTGCTGACTGCTCACTTCAGCATCAGTAACATTCTGGCACCTTTAACCTTTACCTGTAAAACCAGCCACAGAAACAACCCCAGGTCATATGAATCCCATCGAGGAGGCTTTTAGTTTCGTGATGCATGGCACAGATACCTCGAGTCGTTCAAGTCAGTGGCAGACCCCTTGGAATATGAAGGCTAGCTATATTAGCTTTAGCTGGACAGCACATAATATCAGCTAACAACCGGAACATGAAGATGCGGGTTCATAGCAAGAAACACCCTACAGACCAACCTCAGCCGGGCAGTAGAGGTTTGGACCTGGATGTGTTCACAAGCGGATTGGAGTGAAAGAACTGAACACTTTTTAACCCACAGCTGAATCAACAAGGAACCGACTGTGAAAAGGTTTACAGGGTCTGTGACTGTCAATTGTTTTGGGGGCCTGTAACCCTAAAAAGGAGGACATCATAAAGGGGGGGGGCATGATACTAGAACAGAATTAAAACCATATCCTAGCCTATATAACACATACATGATGCTTTACTCACCTAACTGGGTGGAATGGATCACATTCGTAAGTCAGACAGAAGCGAGAAGGCTGACCTCCGGTTAGCCGGTAGGCGAGTGATGTCACATGACCTTGGTTAACCAATGAAATGCAAGGCATGTCTTCTGACACGGACATGAGCCAATGGCACACATAGTATCGTTGGCGAGTGAACATTTGAACAAAAGAGGACTAATAGGCGTCCGTACAGGACTGTCCGACCTAAAACTGGACGTGTGGCCACCCTGGTGGACACGTTTGGCCCCGGAAATGACTATGCACATCAGACTTAGCCATCAGATTGTTGACTAGACGACTAGTGACTTAGAGTCAGAGTCAGAGTCATCCAAGTAATCCCATCACCAGGTTCCTTTCCTCAGTGATGTCGGGCTGGTTTGCCGTCCACGTGTATATGTGTTTATGAGACTTTATAAGTGTGTATGGTGACTAAACTGACAGTCCTTATAAATGCAAATTGCAGCATTAATATTAATGATTTTACAGTAAAACGGCAGGCTGGAGAAATCTGAAAGTCTAATTAGGACATTTTTTGCTGGTGGGTTTTCACTGTGACACGCTTGAAGTTACAAGGAGGTGTTCGTTCCACTTCACGGCAGGGAGAGGCCTTGCGAAGACAGTCGGGAGAGGAAGCTTTCTGCACCATTATATTTGACCAGCGTTTCTTGTCGGAGACATTAAAATGGAGGAGGAGTTCTTTGTTCTGTCCTCCTGATCGGTCTGAATGGAATGATGGAATGAGGCTTGTTCGGAACAAGAGTCTCATTCGTCTTCTTTGTATCAATGGCCAGACCTGTCACATCTCTTCTCCTTCAGTGCCACATGCTCGTGTCTTCTTTCACTGCCTCCCATGCAGTTCCACCACGCTGCTCTCAGGTCATCTTGGTGACTTTGCCTGTTGGGAGGGAAGCTGCTTGAGGCTAATACTGCTGTGGTTTTATTCAGAGATAGCAAACAGATGGTCTGAGGACACTTCGAACACATTTTCCTACAGCTGAATTTACTCATATATAATATTCCTATATACACAGATATATATCGCAAATCTATATACTAGGTTTGTTCTATTGTGTGGTGTATAAACTGTGCTTATTACAGTTAGGTCTTCAATTCAGGTCACCAGAAACAAGAAGCCCCCCCCTTTTAGGACAATGCTAATTTCTGTTAGCATCGGATAGTTTGTTAATCCGATTTTCCGATAGCCTGGACACCAAAACAACACATGAAATCAAATTCTTGCAAATCAGATCCAAACCACCATTTGAAGGTGGTTTAAAATGAGATTACAAATGGATTTTTACTGATGTATCTCAGTCTGGAAAATCTGGCTGCTCAGTTCGGATTTTAAAGGGTCTTTTGCATCACTTGCACCGTCACAAACAACCTCGACATGAAATCCAGAGTTCTAGAGCAGGGGTGCCCAATCCTGGTCCTGGAAATCTACTAACCAGCAGAGTTTAGCTCCACCCCTAATACAACAACACCTAATCTGGGTAAACATGAGTACCAAGGGCGTCTGACTATTAGTCCTTGTTTAGACTGACTGCCCAAATCCGATTTTCCAATTTGATAGCCTGGACAGCAAAACAACACATCCGATTTTTGCAAATTGGACCCAAACCACATTTGAAGGTGGTTTGAAATGAGATTCGGATTTTTACAGATGCGTCTGCTGATGCAGCAGTCTGGAAAATCTGGACAAATCAGATTTCAAAGTGTCTTTTGCATCACTCGTACCGTCACAAACGACCACAACATCAAATCCAGAGTTCTAGAGCAGGGGTGCCCAATCCTGGTCCTGGAAATCTACTGACCAGCAGAGTTTAGCTCCACCCCTAATACAACACCACCTAATCTGAGAAAACAAGGCTATAAGGCCTTGTTCAGATTGCCATCCCAAATCCGACATATGAAACACATGAAATCTGATTTTTGCAAATCGGATCCAAACACATTTGAAGGTGGTTGCTTCCAATCGGATATTTACAGATGCATCTCAGTCTGGAAAATCTGGCTGCTCAAATCGGATTTCAAAATTCTGAACCATGACTTGACAGAGTGACTGTTTAGAGGGTCAGATTACGGACCTCCGTCTCTCCTGCTTCCGCATATGGGAACCACGTTACCAGCTACATAGTTACTGACGTCTACATTGTTGCCGAAGCAGAAAAATCCAATCAGATCACTTGGGAATAGCAGTGGGTGGACCATCATCTCGAAAAATCTGATTTGACAGGCCGACTTGCCTGCATACCTGGATCTAAGAACACAGCCTTAGATCCAGGTATGTTGGATCTGACCTCTCCGGGGTGGTGGATCTCCAGGAGCAGGACTGAGCATCTCAGTCTAGAGTGACAGGAATTCCCATGCATTCCCGTGCCGAGCTTTAAGCCTTTGAACAAAAACCTATGCATCCAAGTCCAGAACACTTCATGTCTCATCTTGCTCCGCTTAGAGGTGAAGAACCGTGTTCTACACAGTTACCTTCTGAACCAAACAGCTCCACCGTCCTCCTGCCCCGCCCGTGGCTAAGTTCTGCCCTCATTATGGTCCATGTTTGGCTCGCTGACACCCAGAATCCCCTGAGCGTTCTCGCTGCCCACTTATCCTGTGCCCATCCACCACTAATGAAACTTAATTTGTTGACTTTGACTGATTAGACTTAATCAGGGCTTAATGACCTCCAGGCAACATGAGCAAAGAAAAAAGAGGTCTGTTGGAGTGTGAGGAGACGCTGGCTCAAAATGAGGTGCAAAGGCAATTTGAAGAGAAGGAAATCAGGCAAATGTCCAAAGCTAAAGAAGCATTAGGGTGCAAATATTAAATAAAAATGAGCCGAGGAAGTTCGCTCCGGCTCCCAGCAATTAATCACTTTCTTATTTAAAGAGCTCATAACAATAACTTTGGCTGGTTCCTGTTATCATTATCATAATGGCCATATTGACCATTCATATGGTGCTGTCCATTAGTGCGGCTCACTGAGTTCATGTTGGCTCTGTGCTGCAGTACACTGGAGTTCAGACTGAACTATCAAGGAAAACAAGTGCAGCATATCAATTCTAATGTCCGTTCCAGGTAAACTGTGTAGGAACTACTGACCTTTTTGCACACAGCTCTCAAATATAAGCAGACCGAAAAGGTCGAGGGAGCTGGGAAAAGGTCTGGTTGATTCTAGATGCGGCCTCATGTTCTGGAGCCTTTTCTTAGGAAAACGCCGGTTGGTTCTATTTACGAAATGGATCCTTTTTTGGTGAAAAGGTTCTTCAGATGGATGGAGAATCTGTTGGATATGGCTGTAGAACCTTTTTGAAAACAGTTCTGTATGCAACACATTCTCCATCAATCTGAAGAACCTTTCCACCATGCTGAGTAGTCCGCATCTGGACTCCTGGTCAATGGCTCTAAGAGTCAAAATGCTGGGAGTCAGTTCTCTGACTCTGTGGAGTGGAATGTTATCAGCTGGAGGGACATTCTGACAGAGGAGAGTGTAAAGCAAGAGTCTGAGTTTGAGCAGCGAAAGTGTAAACAGCTCATCCTGAACCACAGATGTTCGTTTTCTTCATGATTTGGCGCAATAAACATCTAGAAAAGTGCATTTCGGTTACTAGGTGTGGCTATAAATGAATGGGAGTCTATAGGAGGAAGGAGGGATGAATAAACGACACATTGAGAAGTGTGGGTCAGTATGTCTGTGGATTAGGGATAGGGAGCCCTCATGTCTTTGTGACCTTCTGGCTCTCCCTTTTAGTTCTGCTGTAATAGCCGGGCCTGCCGGAGTCACTGCTGCACTCTGTTAACAACATATAGTGTGTTCAGATCTTCTGTCAGAGCTAACAGTCTGTCTGTTCTCTCTGCCTGAGCTGAACTGCTGCCCATCCTGTGTGGTCTGAGGCTCTGCTCTGACTGGGTGCCACTGCTTGCCTCTAACCACCACGGAGCTCCTGGCTGTCCTGCACTGTGGAAGCTTGGCCTGCGTCCTGCTGATCCATCCGATGACCCGACTACTTAATTACGGACTAATCAGACTTTTATTCCTCTACCTTACAAACACTGAGGAAAACCAGTCAGGAGCAACTCGCTGCTGGCTGGTCTTCCCCTATGGGCCATCAGGCCCTTGCAACTGGTCCAGAATGCAGCAGCTCGACTCATCTTCAATCTTCCTAAGTTTACCCATGTGACTCCACTGCTGCGCTCCCTTCACTGGCTTCCTGTAGCTGCACCCACATCAGACTCAAAACTCTGACGCTCGCCTACAAAACCAAGAATGGACCAGCGCCGCCCTCCTTATGGCAATGGTTAAGAGTCGATCTGTACCTCGAGCCCAAGTACAAGTACAGCTCGTCTTGACCCGCCATCCCTGAAGACGCATGGAAGACAAGCGTCTCTCGCAGTCTTCAAGCGCAGACTGAAGACCCGTCTCTGTGTGAAGCCCTTCAGTGAGTGAGCACTAGTAGATGCGTATGCTGAAATACCTTGTTTTGCACTTATACTGACCACAACCTGTCTCCTCTCTAGGTATGAGCGTGGGGTTGGGTTGCCAGGTAGTGCACTTATGCTTTATATATGTCTGTGTATTGTTCTCTCTAGGTATCAGCACTGGCCCTTGTTCGGGCAGTGTCTGAGCTCATGGCGAGTTCTAGACTCCTAACCTACTTGTACTAGCTGGGAAACATTATCCAACGGAACACTGAGCACGGTTGTAAGTCGCTCTGGATAAGGGCGTCTGCTAAATGCCTTAAATGGAAATGTAAAATGAACGCTCCTTTCCTGTGCTGGTCTTGTTATCTGGTGTTGACCCGAGGAGGATGGGTTCCCCTTTTGAGTCTTGGTTCCTCTCGAGGTTTCTTCCTTCTGAACTGAGGGAGTTTCTCCTTGCCTCTGTCGCCCTTGGCTTGGTCATTGGGGGCTCGGACACCAGATACTTCATAAAGCTGCTTTGTGACAACATCTGTTGTAAGAGGCGCATATAAATACATGTTGACTTGATTAGAGTTTGGGGATCTGTCCTGAGTGAGTACATGCAGTTTGGTGACTGTAGCTTAAAGGAAGGTACAGGGTTTGAATGGGGGTGAAAATGAATGGGAGAAATGAGGGACTGAGAAAGAAAGACAAACAGACGAGTGTGGGTCAGACCAACATTGAGTGTGTGCTCGGGGGTCTGCCCTGTGATAGTCGTTGTTGTCGGTTGAGCAGAAGTACAGCAGATAGGTGTGTACTTTTCTACCCCATTCGTTCTTAATGGAGAAGCTGGATCAAAAAGCTGTATGCAGGCACACCATTCCCAGTCAGACCGAACATTCCGGAGTTGAAACGGTGTCGATATTTTGAAAACTGCGGGACTAGTTAGCAGACAAAAATCTCTCCACTAAGAAGAAGGAGAAATTGCTGTTCCACCTTAAATAGGTGTGGTTGCATTTTG
>CM067476.1:39472724-39506086 GCA_034552555.1 Semaprochilodus insignis
ATATATATATATATATATATATATACTGTAAATATAGTTAATTGTTTTGTTGTTTATTTTAATTAGCATTTCTTAAACTGCTTTTTGAGCATATAGGAGCGCTTTGTTGTTCTATATGTATATATTCTTTATTAATTTTGATTAGAAGAGAAAGAAAACACCAGACAAAAACTGAGTCCCCTGTGACTGAACCGTCCCTACCAGTGTGTAACACCTCCCCCAGCACCAATAACAGCTGTGACTGGATTTGGCATGTGCTGGACAAGTTTCTGGATGTAGGCCACATCAGTGTTCACACACACTTACACTAAAGAATTGGTCGGATATTCATAATTTTGGTAGATGCCTTCCCTGGAGTTTTACTGATTGTTGCAGGTAGTTCCCACAGATTTCCAAGAGAATACAAATCTGGGGATTTTGTGGGCCAGTCCAGATGTGTAAATGCTCCTGAATGTTCATCATGCCAAACAGCCACATTTGCAGCCCTGTGAATGCAGGAACTGTCATCTTGGAATACAGGGATAGGAATGTGATGCTTCTCGGGAAGATAATAAGCAAAAGGCAAAACTTGGTTCTCCAGCAGCTCAGTTTAGGCACTAGGGTTCAGATTTACCGTCACCTCAATCAAAGAACCCATTTCCACATAAATCCCATAAAGGGCTCCGCTGAGGCCTACAGCTTCTATACTGTAGCATATGACCAGTTCCCACGGACACGGGCTGCGTTTACATGCAGTTAGTAATCCAATCATAATCAGATTTCTGCTGTTATCTGATTATTCAAGTCGTCGTGTAAACAGCATATTCTGATTTCAGATCAGATTGGATTAGGGCTAGAAATCTGATTATAAAATCTGAAAGCTGGATATCTTTTAGCTCAGTAATCACATGTGAACCCTTACTCTGATTTCCTTCAGATTTCTCAGCCTGCACATGAACACAGAGCGCAATAGAAAGCTGCGTTTAACTGGCAACCATGAGACGCAACAAAGCACATTTGGAGCGACGCTGGAACTACATGCTTGACAAAACGAGGTATTTAAACATTCTTCATCTTCTAGATTGCGTATGTTAATATTTACTGCTAACGCTGTTTAAAAATAAAAAGCTGCCGTATGAAGTTTGAGTTTTGCTTTATGTTTATGCTACTTCTTATTCTGTGAGTTTATTGGCTGGACACAAAGCAGAAATCTGATTGACTCGTGTGGTCCCGGAGTTTCCCCATTATCTCATTACTCAAGTGCATGTAAATGCATTGAATGGATTACTGGTAAAATCTGATTTCCTGCAGTGATTAGATTACTGAGTTAATGTAAATGAATGCATGCACTCAATAATCTAATAACTGAATACAACACAACAAGTGACTATAAGTACTGTTAGACTGTTTTCTGTTTCTTTCAACGTGGAAGGCAGCTGCTGTCAGTGGTGAACCGTACGGTATAGAGAGAACCTCACTGTACCGTGTATAGAGATTAGCTTCATCTTTTCTCTAATACAGTCTAATACCTGTAGACTACCATCACGTCAGTTAGCAGCCACGCAGGCCTGCAGTCTAATTCCCGTCAGCTTTGGAAGCACACCACTTTGACAAAGACGACGTTTGGTAGAAGTAGCTTGCTAAATTGATCCAGACCTCAAAGGTTCACAGTCAGCATCTCCAGGAGATCCTACAGATTTAACAAAGGCTGTTTATTCCCCAAAGGACCAGCTCAGTTCACTCCGATCAGGGCTAACAGCTAATGCTAACTCGTTTCATCTTCATGGGCATTATTAACAGCCTCAGTACACGAGTCTGAACCCCATAATGTTGATTTTCCAGGTTTCTGAGTGTCCCGCAGTGTCTTAAAGTGTAATGATAGTGAAGAGCTTGTGGTAGCACTCACTAGGCTATTTCAGCCTCTCCATTAGAGCTTGAGTGGTTTTTTGCGTTGCCAAGTAACAGCATGCTGTTGCTACACAGGTGCAGAACGCACCTGCTGTCCCCGAGCGCGTCTCCTTCATTGGCTCAGAGTTGCTATTAAGTGAATTTCTGTCCAATCAGACGTCAGCAGTCCGATGCCAACAACAACAGCTTTGCTATGAGCTAAACAGAGGGCCATGCAAACTGGAGAAAACAGACTCAGAGGCTTAGAGAGCACAGCGAGATGCTGTCCCAGAGGAGAAGTGTCCTTTTCTTCCTCGTCTCACGAGAAACAAAGCAGGTCTCAGTGCTGTGTTAGTGAAGGATCACCAATTTCTGAACTCCTCAACTTTCCTGTTTCTACACTCACTGTCCATCTTATCAGCTCCACTGACCATATAGGACACTCTGTAGTTGTACAGGTCCAGACTGTAGTCCATCTGTTTCTCTGTGTACTGTATTACCCTGTTCTTCAATGGTCAGGACCCCCACAGGACCACCACAGAGCACAGGTATTATGTGGGTGGTGGATCGTTCTCAGCACTGCAGTGACGCTGACGTGGTGGTGGTGTGTTAGTGTGTGTGGTGCTGGTGTGAGTGGATCAGACACAGCAGTACTGCTGGACACCTCAGTGTCACTGCTGGACTAAGAATCATCCACCAACCAAAACTATCCAGCCAACAGCGTCCTGTGGCCAGAGTCCTGTGGGCAGCGTCCTGTGACCACTGAAAGGACTAGAGGACACAAGGTAGCAAGGTAGGAGTGTCTAATAGAGTGGACAGTGAGTGGACACAGTGTTTAAACACTCCAGTGGCACTGCTGCGTCTGATCCACTCATACCAGCACCACACACACTAACACACCACCACCACGTCAGTGTCACTGCAGTGCTGAGAATGATCCACCACCCATATAGTAAGAACTGGGGACGGGACATTCCATTTCCAAAGTTGTGTGGGAAGTCAACATTCCTCGATCCACAGTGTCACATATGTACCAGGAATATGTCATGAAAGGCACGTCATAAACAGTTCCATAGTAATATCCCATGACTATTAGTATGTCAGTGCACAATGTACAGAATAAGAGATCAAGAAGAGATATGAATCCATCGCTGGACAGAAGCACTTAGATGAACCAATGAGAGTCACTGTTTCTGACTACGCTAATAGAGACCCAATAGAGAGTCTTATCATGACGCACTTTATTATGAATATGTGAAGAGCTCAGTATAGTGTGCGGCAGGTGAACAGTGTCTATGGTTGACAGTTAAATAGGCATCAGGTTTATCAGCAGGGTAAGTGCGGCATGCAGGTGAGGCTTTCTGCCCAGCATCAGAGTGTATAGACATGCAGGAGGCCCCACAGTGGTCAAACTGGTCCGATGAGCAGGCAAGCAGGGACACATCAGTGTCCCTGGAACTAAACGTGTCTTCCGAGTTTTATATGTAACACTGATGATGGTAAAATAGTAGTAAAATCAAAAATGTGGGGTTTTTGCACCTGTTTTCTGGATTTCCTATCATACGTGTGTGTTAGACAGCAGATCCATAGTACCATTTTAAAGGCGTTAAACTATTCAGACATCTGGTTCCATTCACCACCACTGTGAACAGTTTCGACTTGGAGTGTTTCACACTAAACCACTGTGGATGACTCAGACTGCAGGTAAATGTTCAGACTGGAGCTAAATCAGGTTTGTTTCTCAAATCAGACCTTCTGAGTCGACTGTCCGGCCACTGTTATTCGCATTTTCGTGTCCAAGCATCCACAACTTATCTGCATGGGCTGCAGTGGTAACCATGTAGGTGACAGTAACTACGTAGCAAATCCCAGCACTACTGTCACTCTGGATTTGCCGTCTTTGTTGCTTGGTGTATGGCGAGTGACACAGAAGACACCAGAGTGTGTCCAGAGCATCCAGACTGAGATACACCTGTAAAGACCTTCAAATGTGGTTTGGATCTGATTGGCAAAAATCACATGGGTTTTTGCAGTCCAGACTATCAACACTCAATCTGGAACCAACCTGGGTATGCCAAGAATCGGATTTGGGCTGGCAGTCTGAAGAAGGCCTTAAAACGTAGACTTCATCCGGTTAATTATGCAGAAATTTGGAAAAATGGTGATCGTCTCCTTTAGCTATGTATGTTTAGAACATGTGGATGAGGTTTGGGTTAGATCATCTTATGTGATATTACAGTAATATTGTATATGAATTGGATCTATTAAGGAAATACACATCTCCATGTAGAACTGGCTGTGGTGTTGGTCACTCTGTGGAGATACATCATCAACATGTCAATTATGCTAAGAATAAAATCAGTTCAATTAGGCATTCCAGAGATATTCGCCCCTCCGTCTACTCTGAAGCAGAATATCCTCCCCGACTGGACCCGGCAGGCTGAACGAACACAGAGGCGGCTCTGTCTGTAGACCAGGACCGAGTGCCAGCGTTTAAAGCCATTTCAGCAGCAAGTTTGTTCTCCTGCCCTGAATCAGGTTCGTGAAACTGGCACCCGCTACAGGGTGGTTCTATCATCAGTGACAATCCAAACAGCAGCGTCCAGGATGCAAACTGAAACTAACTGTCCTTCAGCTGGTCCTGTCGCGTCCCTTAGGTGGAAAACTTCAGTCTTCAGTGTAAGTTTATCACCACATGTATTACATTCATACAAACACACAAAATATTAACAATCATATTAAAGAGCACATATTAAAGGGCTTACAGTCCAGGTTAAAAGGTTCGAATTGCCCTGTTCCACCTTAAATGCTGCAGCAGTTACATTCTGGTTCTTCAGGCAACCTGACAACGTTCATGTTTCAGTTGCCACATTCCACCTTAAATGGGGCAGCAGTTACATTTTGGGTGCTTCAGGCAACCTGTCCAGGTTCATGTTCCAGTTGCCCTGTTCCACCTTAACTGCTGCAGCTGTTACATTCTGGGTGCTTCAGGTAAACCGTCCAGGTTCATGTTCCAGTTGCCCCATTCCACCTTAAGTGGGCAGCAGTTACATTCCGGTGCTTCAGGCAACCTGTCCAGGTTCATGTTCCGGTTGCCCCATTCCACCTTAAATGGGGTAGCAGTTACATTCTGGTGCTTCAGGCAACCTGTCCAGGATCATGTTCCAGTTGCCCCATTCCACCTTAAATGGGGTAGCAGTTACATGCTGGTGCTTCAGGCAACCTGTCCAGGATCATGTTCCAGTTGCCCCATTCCACCTTAAATGAGGCAGCAGTTACATTCCGGTGCTTCAGGCAACCTGTCCAGAATCCACCTTAAATGGTGCATCGGTTTCATTCTGACGCCTCAGGCAATTGCTGTTAACTAATGCAGCCTTTAAGGTGGACTGAGGAAAGTCAAACAAGAAGCTGGGAGCTGCGTAGACCAGGGGGATAAGGGAGCTGTTCAGTCTCTTCCTCAACATGGACATGGAGATTCCGTGTTCAGTCATGTAGAACAGCCAGGGGAATTCTTGATCTCCTATTTCCTAACGATCCTTTAATATTCAAACTGGACAGAAATCAGTCATCAGTCACAAACAGCCTGAGAAATGAACATTCCCAACACACAGGAGCGACAGCACTGGCCCTTGGATATCCGAGCTGGATATCCTCCTCACCATGACGGCCTGCTGCTGCTTTGTAGCGTGCTGGGAAGGTAATTAACACCGTTCCTGCCTGCTTATTATCTCTGATGATGAAGATTACAAAGACAAATGCAAGACACGCTTGTTCAGCGCCGCCACATCATGCCTGCAGTGTCATAGCAGCTCATCAGCGTCCTTGGGAAGCATCTGCGCTAACCTGATTAATAGCACACCTATGCCAAGCACAACAAACGCACCGACTCTCGTTTTACCTAACGTGTCGTCCTCACCAATGAGGCCTGTAAGGAGAACAGCCTCTTCTCCAGCATGCTCAGCCACCTCTCTTCTGAAGGAAGCTCAGAGTTCTCTGCATGCTAATGATCCGAATCAGGAGTCATACGGGGCTCCGTCCAGTTTGATTATCGTCTTAGTGATTAGCTGGCACGGTGAAGATGAACAGTCCACACTCTCCTCCTTCCAGTAAACAAGCAGAACCTGCATGCATTAGTGTTTTATACTGAGTCTTTTATTCATTAAAGGAGCAGTGTGTAAGATTTGGGGGCGGGGTCTAATATCACAAATAGAACATAATATACTGAACTATGTCCTCATTAGTGTATAATTACCTGTAACTACAGATCTCTGTGTGTTCTGGTTATCTAGAACGAGCTTCATATCTACATAGCAGCAGCTCGTCCTCCAGCAGAGACTACCACCACCATGTTCCTACAGTAGCCCAGAACAGACACACCACACACGGGCTGTAGAGAGAGACTCTCACACTGGTACACTGAAGCAGCAGCTTGAACTAGGGGGCGCTATAGCACCGACTGGAAGGCGTAGAAAGAAGGAGAAGTCTGGTTGGAATGTTCTACTGTAGAACATATTTATCAGTAGCTCCGCCCCTAAAACTCCAGGTAGGATATTTTAATAGATCCAATCTCCTTAATCAGAAACACCACCAGCACTAACACTACTGGCATTAACACCACCAGCACTAACACTACCAGCACTAACACCACCAGCACTAACACCACCAGCACTAAGACCTCCAGCACTAACACTACCGGCATTAACACCACCAGCACTAAGACCTCCAGCACTAACACCACCAGCACTAACACTACCAGCACTAAGACCTCCAGCCCTAACACTACCAGCATTAACACTACCGGCATTAACACCACCAGCATTAACACTACCAGCACTAACACTACCGGCATTAACACTACTGGCATTAACACTACTGGCATTAACACCACCGGCATTAACACCACCGGCATTAACACCACCAGCATTAACACTACCAGCATTAACACTACCAGCATTAACACTACCAGCACTAACACTACCGGGATGAAGTTCAGCTTCTTCTTCTTGTTCAATTTATCCTGTTTCATCTTAAAAGGTGCAACATTTCAGTATGGGTTCAGTAGGTTGCAATGCACAACTTCACCACTAGAGGTTACACACAGCTCCTTTAATGGTTAATTTAAAGGGAAATTCCACCAGTTATGAACATGCGACTGCATTATTAAATGGTTCAAATGTCTAGAAAGTCATTCAGAGTGGTGTGCAGTAAAACTCTCTGCTCTAGAGAACAGTACACTCAGATGTTCTTTACAGTGGTGGTGATGGGAACCAGGGTTCTCCAAGTCTAGAACACACATATAGACACTTAATTTACTATCTAAACCACCAGTGAACCTACACATGAGTTTATATGGAATGTTGTTATTTCCCTTATAACTTATATATCCCTACACCATGATCGGATTTCCTGGGCACAATAATCCCAAACCTTATTCCCAAAACTATCACAAAACAGTGTCATCATGCAGCGTACTCTGTATGAGGGAGCTTTCAGAGGTGGATGTCTGGACCACTCTGAGTGACTCTGTTTACATCTCAGCCCTTTAATATGAGGCACTAATATGAGCTGGAGGTTAGGGAACCAGCTTTGTGACCGGAAGGTTGGCAGTTTGAGTCCCTGAACCGATAGGACATGACTGCAGCACCCTTGAGCAACGCACCGGCTCCCTGGTGTGCCGTGGATAGAGCAAATGTGTTCACTGCCCCCTAGTGTGTGTGCTTACTAGTGCGAGTGTTTCGCTTCACGAATGGGTTTAATGCAGTAGACAAATTCCACTGTGGGCAGACACAAATGGTTCTTAATTCTAATTTTGCTGAAAATTTGGAGAAGTGGTGGAATCCCCCTTCCTGAAGTTCGTCTTTTGTAAGGTGCAGGTGCAGTGCAAACAGTTTATATGTTACAGGAGTGAGGAACGGAACCGGTCCTGGCCTTTCAAGGGTTAATCACTGTAATAGCTGTTTACCTGGCCCATAACTATGTCCTGTAGGTGGACACTCTGCATGCGTTTCCTCCGTGTCACTATACGACATGCTTTTATTGAGATTGCATGTAATTGGCCTACGCTTCAGTCTACAGCATGCAGTGGGCAGCGCTCTGAAGCTCAGCCCGGCAAACCTATGAGGTGCACATGTTAGAGCCATCAGACCATCAGCCTAAATCATGCACTGAAGCCAAACCTGCTTGATCTTCCTTCAGTCAAGCTCTCACTGCTGCACTCACTGTCTTCCATTATTCCATTATGTTGTAAACTGGTGCACTTAAGTGGTTTCAGCCTCTCAGTGCACCGTGATACTACAGTGCCCCCTACAGATCTCTCTGTGTTATTACAACGACTAAAAAGGACTCTACAGACACCTACTGATCAGATCAATGAACTGCAGCATGGCACTCTATCAGACACTCCTACCTTGCTGGTCCACCTTGTAGATGTACAGTCAGAGACGATAGCTCATCTGCTGCTGCACAGTGCAGTGTCGGTCATCCTCTAGTCCTTCATCGCTGCCCATAGGACGCTGCCCACAGGGCGCTGCTCAGCTGGATAGTTTTGGTTGGTGGACGGTTCTCAGTCCAGCAGTGACACTGAGGTGTCCAGCAGCACTGCTGTGTCTGATCCACTCACACCAGCACCACACACACTAACACACCACCACCACGTCAGTGTCACTGCAGTGCTGAGAATGATCCACCACCCACATCATACCTGCTCTGTGGTGGTCCTGTGGGGGTCCTGACCATTGAAGAACAGGGTAATACAGTATACAGAGAAACAGATGGACTACAGTCTGGACCTGTACAACTACAGAGTGTCCTATATGGTCAGTGGACCTGATAACATGGACAGTGAGAGTAGATACAAGGAGGTGGACTAATGCAGTGGCTGGGGGGTGTATATCCAGCTAGGTTGTTAGCATGCTAACTTCAGTAGATATCTGTGCAACATGATGTCTTTGATGTACCATCAAAACAGTTATTTCTTCACATTCTGTTAATGATTTTAGTTAATTTTGGAATGTTTTAAACTAACATTTTACATATCGCTCCTTTAATTCACAAATTCTCTATCACTATGCATTATAAAATTTAAAATAAAATAAAATAAATAATTATAAATCATTTTAAATCAAAATTATAAAATAGTGTCCGTGTTCCTTGGTTCCGTGGCCCTGTTCTTGTTGAAAAAGAGCCTTGCTAACATCGTTGTATGTAATGGTAGGTTTTTGATTGAAGAGAACTAATCAGTTTACGCTGCAATAACACAGTTACCAGCTGCTCTTTTCCACCTGCCTGTTTCCTGTGGTCCATATAAGAGGGTCAGTAGTTTTCTGTTTATTCCAATGAAACATTGCTTTCTCTGCTGACCGTGCGATCCACACCAGCACAACACGGTAGCCACTGTATGGGAATGAGCCTGACATGCCAGCTTAAGTCGTGTTTCCCTGATTCACATGGATTTCAAACTTTTAAAATTCAGCTCTCCCTAGCTGTGTCCAGCTCAGCTGGCACACACTGACCACAACTGCATCACAGTGAAACAATCCGTCATGTGAACTAAATCCTGTGGTTGTGCCACTAGATGACACACTTTTACCATGTAAAAGTCTGTGGCCTGTCATCTGTAAAGAGATTCTGAGGTCCTATTTCTCGTCTCCATGGAGCAAACGCTTTCAAGCTGACGTCCAAATGAGCTTCTTAAAGCTGTTAGTTCACGTGTCCACTCATCTTAAGGAACAGCAGTGGTGCTCCCTCAGCCATTCCCTCCTTCCCGTCCTCCCACTGCACCGTTGACACCAGCGAGGTCAACCGGCATTGGCCAACTATGCTGCCGGGATCTGATTAAAGCATCGCTAGAGGACCGTGGTCTCTGTAGCTGGCTGCCATTCTGGTGTCCACCAGTCAGGTTCCGATGACGTGCCTCATTACACCACCTCCTCTGTAGTTCTCGTCCATCTTTGCGCCGTTGCTTTTTCGTCCATGGTTCCCAGCCAGGCTCGGTTTTCTCCAACGTCTTTGCTTTGAGTTTGTGGAAGCACCATATGTCTCCAGGCTCCTGTAGTGAAAAACAGGGTTTCGAGACATTCGGGGGGTCCGTGAGTTTAGTTACGGTGTAGACAGTGTTAGCTAGACCAATCCCAGTTCTCCTAATAAGGCAGAACTCCACACAACAGGTTTCGACAGGTAGCCAGAGAACTCTGCAGATGTGGAAGTTCTACTCGGAACAGCGGAACATTAAAGATCATGATGACCACAAGAATGTACATGTTACTGTTGAGTCCAGCCGCCTAATCACTCGTGTCATTCCTGGTTTCTCCTATCAAACACAGCCTTGTTGCGGAACGTTTAGCCACTCGGTCCGACTGGAGGGGTGTATTCCAGCAGGAAGGTGAGGTCATTGCGCACTCTCTATAGCACTAGTACTAGGTATGAAGCACTAAGCTCCTTAAACCGCTTTCAGGAGACCTTCTTTAACAACAGCAGCAGGCACAGCAGCTAGACCACCCTCCTTCTATCATGTCTATTAATATTCCTTCTCCAGCGACGTTTGACCTGTTGGTTTCATCTTGGATGCAGACACCAGGTCTGCCTGACTCTGAACCCCCTTTATAGGCCAAGAGGTTCTTAGAACTGCACTTCTAATAAGACGTTTTCAATAAAATGAGCTATTTGTAGCACATTTCCATCTCCAGTGTCCACCAGGCAGTCTGTAAAGACCATATGATTATTCTAATTAAACATTGTAATGGTAATATTGACTATACTGAAACATAACAATAAGCATTATTAACCTTTGCTCATCCACAGCAGTAAATCTCTGAAGGGTGGTCCGTACTGACGGGTGGTTTTACCCTTCAGATTACACTGATTACACTAACCTATAGTAGAACGAACAGGTGAACTGGTGAGCTCCATCAAAGGCTCAGCAGAGACCGGTTCTGGTTCACCACTTTGTTTCAAACTCGGAGAGTGAATCATGCAACAGTTCTTCTATCCACTGCCACCAACAACGTGCTATGGTAGTAACCACATAACTGGCATGCAGAGTAATGTTGATAAGACCATCCCGCTTCCTGGAGCCCAATGATGCGACCCATTTCCAACTCCTCCAACTGCTGGAATTGCTTTCCAACTCTTCTCTGAGGTATATACCTCACTTACAAACGATGCTACCAGCACAGCAGCACCAGTCAGAATGGAAAGCATGCACAACAGGAAGACCTTATATAGTCAGTCAGGTACAGAGATAAGGACCGTCCTTGCTTACATCACATGAGCAGCCGAGCGTGAAACTTGAATCATTAGCATGTCTCACGATATCAAACCTACACACCAAGTTTCATTCCTGTGGGTCGATTCCTTCTGGGTGCAGCTATTTGTTAGATGGTGAGTGTATATATACAGGCCTGTTCTGAGTGGAACCGGTCCTGTTAAACCGCTGTATGGTCTGGGCCACCGTGCTGCAGCTCAGTTTCAGGGTGTGGGTTCTTCTTATAGCCGAGGCCATCTGTATGTAGAGCAGCACTTCTGTTTTTCAGATCCTCTGAGAGTTCTTTGCCATGAGGTGCCATGTTGAACTTCCGGTGACCAGTCTGAGAGAGTGTGAGAGCGATACCACCAAATTTAACACACCTGCTCCCCATTCACACCTGAGACCTTGTGACACTAACAAGTCACATGACACTGGGGAGGGAAAATGGCTAATTGGGCACAATTTGGGGTGTACTCACTTTCGTTGCCAGCGGTTTAGACATTAATGGCTGTGTGTTGAGTTATTTTGAGGGCACAGCAAATTTACACTGTTATACACGCTGTACACTGACTACTGTACATTGTATCAGAGTGTCGTATCTTCAGTGTCGTCCCATGAAAAGATATAATACAATATTTACAAAAATGTGAGGGGTGTGCTTACTTTTGTGAGATACTGTATATATTCCAGATTATACAAGATATGGATAGAAGATGAACAAGGTGCCAGTCTATACGTGCAGGAAGTGCGGAGTGAGTCTGTATTGGGGTGTGGACTGTCTGTGGAGATCATGACGATGATGATGAGGTAAGAGGTGTAGTGACAGTCCCACTGACCGATACACCAGCACTACTGGCTCTTCAGCAGCCTGGTGGCCTGGCGGAACAAATGGGCAGGAGGTACTGATTGCTGAGGTGTGTTGCGTGTCATCAGCATAGCTATAAAAATTAATATCATGTTTCCAGATGACATCACATAAAGGTAACATGTACAAACAGAACAGCAAAGGCCCTAAAACTGACCCCTGTGGTACTCCACCACAAATATCACCTTTTTAATGAATGATGTGCAGCAGAGCTGTTTGGTCTTTGGTGTGCTGGACTGTGAGGCTGGTGGGTGGGGTTATGTGTCTACTGTGAAGTAAGAGCTGTACGGCTCATGGTGACCTGTCCTGCTCTGTCCTACGCTTGCCAGCGCTGGGCAGGAGTTCTCCTATGTTACCTGAGTGCCGAGGTAGAATCAGCCCTGCATACCTCTCCTATCGTATGTTCTTATCTGACCCCTCGATGGAAGGAAGTATGATTTGCTTGGGCCTTTATCAAGGAATTCCATTACCTCCTGCTTAAACCCAGGAGGCGTAGACACACAGAGAGATCGGTTATGTAATATGCAGACAGTCTTATGAACATCACAGCAGAAACTCTTAAACAAGTGCTAAGAAGCAGTGGGGAGCTCTCAGGGCCTCTGCAGGACTTCAGAGAGGGCTAGATGATTTTTGGAAAACAGAAGATAAAATGCTTTCATCTTCAGGCCTGTGTTAATGAAGAGAACCGTCACGTTTGTTGGATGTAACCTCTCTGAACATTGTACTGACAGTGTCATTTCATTTCGTTGGCTGGTAAAAGAGGAACTAGAAATGACCCAGTCAGGACTGATTTCGCTGTAGTGAGTAGGTAGACGCAAGCAAGCGAGCTATCACATCGGTCATAACTTCAGGTGCTGGACAGAAGGTCTGTCACAGGTAATAATAATAATAATAATAATAATAATAATAATAATACTGTTTATTTATAGAGCACCTTTGATACTGTTAGCAGCTCAAAGTGCTTTTGTACTTTTTTTTTATACACATATACACATATAAATACTATGTTAAAGTAGTTTTAACTGAACGTTGAGTTAGAGACAGACATGTTCAGGTGTGTATTAGAGTGAGCACTGAGTTAGAGAGAGATGTGTTCAGGTGTTATAGAGAGACGTGTTCAGGTGTGATTAGAGTGAGCACTGAGTTAGAGAGAGACGTGTTCAGGTGCTCAGTCCTCTCTCCCACGAGATGACCACCAGAACAGACAGCTTAACTTTTTACAGACTGCTTAACTACACAGACTGACCACCAGAACATTACAGACCGCTTAACTGCACANTTGAGCTGATCTGAAGGCCACATGAAGTTTGGAGGTCTCTAGGGATTGACTCTGCAGAAAGTTGGTGACCTCTGCACACTATGTGCCTCAGCATCCGCTGACCCCGCTCTGTCATTGTACGTGGCAGTCTGCATGTCTAGGTGCTTGGTTTGATACACCTGTGGCCTTGGAAGTGATTGGAGCACCTGAATTCAATGATTTGGATGGTTGAGTGAATACTTTTGGCTATATAGTGTATAATCTCATCCACCATATCCCAGCTACCCATGATGCTTTGAGTGAGTAAGGCTAGAGATATACTTGCGGTTTGGCCATGCGTTCGCAGAGACAGCCGATTTCCAGATTTCCATAATCGACTTGTAAATAAGACTGATCTCTCACCGGCTGTTCTGACAAGCACATCTGTCACTGTGCAGCTGCAAGGACACTTCAGACAGATGCGGGTAGTTGCAGACTTGGTCACACGGCCTTTCCCCGATGTTTACCGCTGAGTACGACACTGCCCCCTAGTGCTTGTGTGTGTACTGCACCTTGTGTGTACGCATAGTGTTAATTTCCGGGATGTTCACAACCAACGCACCAAATGGTCACAGGATACGTGAGGCAGTCATCATACATATGCGAACGCACAGAACCAGCCTTGTGACAGGAAGGTCACCAAATCAATTTCCTGAACCGACCGAACATGATTGAAGTGCTCCCTGGGTGCCATCACTCAGGGCAGGTGTTCTCACTGCCTCCAAGTGAGAGTGTGTGTGTGTGTGTGTGTTTGTGTTTCACTTCACAAACGGGTTAAATGCAGTAGGCAAATTCCTCTGTGTGGAAACACAAATGGTAAATAGTTCTAAGTTCTAACAGCAGGTACATCTCTACCCCGACAGATCTCAGCATTTTCAGAATTTGGCTTTTAAAGCCGTTTCTGAGAGCCTGTCACACTTCATATCCCACCTGAAGACACTGTAATGTCCCTCTCTGCTGCTCAGAATGTTCCTGATGTGCCTCAGCCTGACCCTGTCCATCACCGCCTTCGTCTGATCTCCATCAAACCTTCAGGAATAGGCTGAGCGGACTCTGACGGCCCTCCTGGGACACATATGCCTCTAACAGGCGCAGACTGTAACGCTGGTGCTTTCAGTCAGATGTGAAAATGAAGCGGTGTTTATGTGTGTTATCCGTGTCTGTCCGTACGGGGTTCCTTACGGTGTCTGTGGGGTTTTATTCTGTTCTGTATGTGTTTAAAAATGAACATATTAAAGGTCATTACTGTAAAAGAGGAGAACAATAGGCTCAGCATCTATCCATCCATCTATCCATCCGTCTATCTATCTATCTATCGATGAAGCTCTGTCTGTCTGTCTTTCTGTCTGTCTATCCATCCCTCTGCTATCTCATTCTGTCCATCTATCTGTCTATCCATCCATCCATCCATCCATCCATCCATCCATGTCTTCTGCTCTCATTCGGTCTATCTGTCTGTCTGTACATCTATCCATCCATCTATCTCTCTGAAGCTCTCAGTCAGTCTGTCTGCCTGTCTGTCTCTTAATCTTTCAGTCTGTCCATCTATCCATCCATCCATCCATCGATGAGGCTCTCAGTCTGTCTGTCTGTCTATCCATCCATCCATCCATCTCTTAAGCTCTCAGTCTGTCCATCTATCCATCCATCTCTTCTGCTCTCATTCTGTCCAACTCTGTCTATCCATCCATCTCTCTGAACCTCTCAGTCTGTCTGTCTCTTTCTCTTAAGCTATCTCTGTCTGTCTGTCCTTGAAGCTCTCTGTCTGTCTCTCAGTCTGTCTGTCTGTCTGTCTTTCTCTCTCGCTCTCCTTCTCTCTCTCTCTCTCTCTCTCCTAAGCTCTCTTAGTCCGTCAGTCAGTCAGTCGGTCAGTCAGTCTGACTGTCTGTCTGTCTGTCTAGGTTAATTTCCATTATTTTATATCACTGATGATTAATTATTCGTTCTGATTCAGATATTTTCAGGTTTTTCGTTATTCCTTGTTCATCCAGAGGACTCAGTTATAATCTCCTGCTGTATGGTGAAGGAGGTAGGCACTGGGGTTGTTTGTTTACCTTCCTGATAAGACGATGTAGTTGTACCTTGCAGCACACGCCTTGTGGGACTGTTTAGGGATGAGGTGTGTTGTTTCCTGTGTTGGAGGTTTGCTTGGATGCCACTGCACCTGGACTGATGGGGGAACCTGATCCCTGTGGAGGAACAAAAGAACTTCAGTATCTAAATATGAACCACAAGCAGGAAGAACTTGCACGATCCCCAGTAAGAAGACCTCGAAACGTTTGTGTTACGAAGAGTAAATATAGAAGGATGGAAATGGCCTCAAGTATCATGAAAATATGATCCTTTGAGCAAATCTAGTAATCCTAGAACTATCGTCCGGCCCTCTAGCTGGAAACTGACCCCAGGGTTAAAGATTCTATATGGGTGTGATATGGCCGACGGATGGGCTTCTATTTCCTCAGAGCAGATCAGGTTATAAGACCATGATCACGTTCTCTTTGAGCGATTAGTGGCGGCACCGAGGGGGTCTTTCTGATAAGCCCGCAGAAGATACACGCTGTGCTCTCCTTCTATTCTGAAAAGCACTGTCATCAAACCCTCATTAGTCAGTCTCGAACTGAAGCGACCCCTCGTTGTGTATCTGTTCAGCTTTCTCCATGACAGTGATGCTAACGTAGACACGTACATGCGCATCTGCTAGTAGTTTATTAGTACAACGTCCCTAATGCACCCCAACACCGGTCCATGGATGCAGGAAAACATGCTCATCATGTTCAACAGCATCACAACCAGAGGACATGTTCAGTTGTTGTTCTCCGCAAAGCATTTTATTCTGCTGCCTTGTTCCAACTTTCAGTTCCTGGAAAACTCTCAGCAGTGGCAGTGATTTCCAAGCAAACGCTCCATGTGCTAATCGTGCCTTCCTGAATTCCCATTAACATGACGGCTCTGGGCAGCCCAGACAGACCACCAGTAGAGAGTACTGTTTAATCCACTGACAGCCCTGAGCAGCTCCCACAATTTCCTTGTCCACCATCCAGCCACAGGTCTGACCTTCATTACCCACCCCTGTCTCTGCCTGGACCATTTACAGGAGCTTAACAGAAAGAAATCGGGTGTCACGGTGCCGCGGTGACAGCCAGCCACCATCGCCTTCATTGGCAGTGGTGTTGTCAACAAGAAACCTGGATTGCTATGGACTGGAACCGTATGGTCTTTAGTCACAAATCCAGGTTCTGTTTGGGATCCAACGACAGCCGGGTTCGAGACCTTGTGGTGAGCGCTTCAGTCCCGTCTTTGCTGTGTAGTGACACACTGCCCCAGCAGCTGGTGTGATGATCTGGGGAGTCATCGCATGCGACAGACGCTCAACCCTAGTAGCGATACGAGGGACACGAACAGCTCAGTGACGATATGTGCTGGACGCACTCCGTCCATGTTGCCTCTCATGGTAGGGCTTCCAACTGGCAGGATGGCAGGATACTGCTCACTCGGACACAA
Source organism: Semaprochilodus insignis (assembly GCA_034552555.1). Lineage (NCBI taxonomy): Eukaryota > Metazoa > Chordata > Actinopteri > Characiformes > Prochilodontidae > Semaprochilodus > Semaprochilodus insignis. The sequence goes on from CM067476.1 coordinate 39,489,498, forward strand.
CAAGGGTTTCCCAGCAACGTCTCTGCCAGATTCCAACAGTTCCTTGGTCTGCCCGGTTGCCAGATGTATCACCAATCGAGCATTTACAGGACCAGTTGGGATGCCAGCTTCGGCAACCTACGAGTGTCCAGGATCTACAGGCCCAGCTGCAACATCTGTGGGCTAATGTGCCGTAGGTTGCCATATGGAACCTGTATGCCTCCACGCCCAACAGTAGACTTCTCCTTTCACTCTAATACTGTAATCACTTACATACATCTTCATTACATTCACACAGAGCAAGTATCTATGGCACATGCCATTTAGGGCTGTAGGGCCTCTTAGTGGGGTACTGGTGCTGTGTTGGTTCCTATTATCAGGGACAGCTGTATGGCTATTGATGGCCTGCTATCTTGACCACTCAGGAGCACTAAGAGGTGGATCCTTGCTGCTACTGTAACCGGCTTCTTCATGCTTGCCGAGCCCGCTCTGTGTTGTGTATGTGCGTGTGTGGATAAACAGCTCAGGAGTCAGGACTGTCACCTCCTTCATTTACTTCTGTTTTGTAAAAGACAAAACCGTTCGTCATTGCTTGTGAGGAGGGCACCCGAAAATCCTGAGACTAAGAAAACACATTCTCAGTATTTTAATTTGTACACAGTGCGAAATCTACAGCTACAGCTAGTGAGTTAGCTAGAAACACCACCTCCTCACTCGACAGACACGCTTTTACAACGACAGGACAAATACAAGGTAGTCTAAAATATACANAAAACACATTCTCAGTATTTTAATTTGTACACAGTGCGAAATCTACTGCTACAGCTAGTGAGTTAGCTAGAAACACCACCTCCTCACTCGACAGACACGCTTTTACAACGACAGGACAAATACAAGGTAGTCTAAAATATACAGCACAGTTTTAACACCAAAACCGGGGGCTTTTATGAACATTTATCAAAAAATTTTGTGTTTAATTCTGGTTTTTACTACTCAGCTTTACTCTACGTACCTCTCCCTCCAACTCTCAGTGCAGACTGAGGGAGAGAACACGAACCTGAGAGTCAGGTACATCTCTTAAAGAGACAGTGCCGTTTTTTAAACAAAACCGTTTCCCATTAGATCTGAACTATTTAACAAATTTTAACTGTTTAAATCACCTTTTTTAACACAAGAGATAATATATATACACATTACACACTGTAAATTATGAAACATTTTTGTGTGACTGTGTATTACTGAGGAATGGAATCTAAAGCAGATTTAAATTAAAAAAATAAATAAAAATAACAATCTGCTACAGACAGGCTCCTGCAGATGGCGCTGCACAAGGATTATGGGGAAATCCCTGCGGGGTGTGAGTGACGGGATCCATAGATTGGGAAGAGGTGGTACAGTGCAGGGAATGTCTCGTTCCATGTGTGGAAAATGGCTCCAGAGCAGATGTTAATGATTGGCTAAAAGGAGTGACTGCATTTGGGCATGCCAAAGACCATAGTGTGAAGGAAGTAGCTGAATCTGCAGGTGTATGGAAGCGTACGGTCATACAGGTCTACCAGCAGTGGATAAAATCCCAGTCTACAGGGAATTCTCCTCGGAATTGTGCCAGGGAAGGCATCCACCAAATCTGGACCAACTGCGCAATTCTTTGATGTCAGAGCGTCTGAACATTGATGTGGCTACATCCAGAAACTGGTGCAGTACATGCCCAATCTTGCTTGTCGCTATTAGGTACGTTCCATTCACACAGACTGTCCGGTCATCTTATAAGCCTGCTACAATAAGAGGAACAGGGTTCTAATCTTGGTTCTACAGTGGAAGCTACCTCTGCTTTCAGACTGACAGACCTGCTACATTTCATGAGTGAACACTAAATAATGAGTTTATCCAGAACAGCGTGCGGTAGCTCAAGCTGCTTATTTCCCCTTTGCTGAGTTATATAAGCCACTAACCGGTTCTAAGGGCTGGTGATGAAGATGAGTATAATATGGAGGGGATAGCTGAGCAAGGCTTGGAGGTCTAAGATACCGCCATACCACGGTGGCGTCATTTACCTCATAAGGACACGGTGTTCAGATACATTGGATTTGGCTTGATGAAATGATGATATAAAGCAAATCTCGGATTAAACCGCATATCGCTCAGATGGGAAATGAACTTAGCAGCAAATGCAGGATGGATTCCAAATTAAGAGCCATTTAGAGATGATGTCCAGCTTTGTATTCACCAACACAGGCTGCAGAAGTGCATACATCTCAGCCGCGTCACTTGGGGATAGAAAGCATCTGATGGTGCATGAGGAATTTGAGGTTGTTACTTTGCGACGCACGCACACGCATAACGAAAACAAGCCTCCAGCAGGAAACCTAAACGTGTGCTGGGAATTATGTAAGCTGATTTGCTTTCCGTCTCTCTCTCTCTTTTCCGTTAGACGTTCCACTCAAGAATCACACAGCACGAGTTTAGGATGCTGCGTGGAAACCATCAGGAGGATGCAGCGAGCAGCGCGGAGTCTAACGACAGTTCAATAACAGCAACTCTGAAGTACCCGCCGAACGGCTCCCATTGTTTTCTATTGATTCCAGGCTATTAGCACCTGCCGAGATGCCTAACTTACAGGCAATCAGTTAGAAGTCATGAGGTTGAAGGCGCAGAGAGGCCCACGCTGTAGCTCAGTAACGGCTGCTCTGAAGACCATAAGGAGCTCCTTCATACGTCAGCCATGTTTTCTATTCATATCGGTCTGAGCTTATGCCTGTCGAAGCACAAGCAGTCAGTATCAATGACAAACACCACTAATTCTCCGTGTTGATGTAGCACCAGAGGGACTAACCGGGTGTGTGCACAGTTAGAAGGCCAATGGGGTTTATTGACAGGGCAGGTGGACAGCAGTATGCAAATGGGAACCAAGGCGAACATACCAAAGGCGAGAGACGAGGCCAAAACCATGAGACAGTCCGGCTAAGTAGACCCACAAGGCAACATCCTCCTCCAGTGTCAGTGTCAGTTCCTCCCTTTAGACCTCCACTGGAGTAACAGTACTAAAGTATGTACCTTCAAATGTACTTAAGTATGGAGAGTAACAGGAGCATGATTTATTATGGCTCTAATGTCCTATTATCATTTCTGGAACAAGACTCTTAATCAGCTCAGTGTAGGTGAAGAGACTCGAGTGTCTCTCAGTCCACCAGTCTCTAATAGAAGCTCATTAATTAGTCAGACACTGACGTCTATTACAATCACCATCAGCACAGAACACTGAAGGAGAACAGGTTCCATTAGCTAGAACTATAAGAGAACTTTGCAAACCAGCAAAATGTTTCAGTTTAAGATTTATTTGCAACTTCGTTACAGGTTTGAAGAGCGTGACTGGCTGACGGTGAGTGTGTGACCATGACGTCACAGAGCGGCGCTTTCTGGGAGTTGGAGTCCGGAGGAGCAATGGAGACACAAATTAACCCAGAAGTGTGACAGCTGACTCTTCAGACTATCTGTAGTTCCAGCCTGCAGTCGCAGCATTCTCAGTTCTACTTTCCTCCAGAAATTCTGGGGTTGACTCCGGTTCTGATTCCATACGATGGGGCCCGATTCCAAGAGTCGATTCCACATAGTAGTTTTATTAATTCTCGAGTCCAAAACGGCGTTATACTTCAAACAACAACAACAATGAAGCAAAAATTACAATGTCTTTGCGGCCAAAACCCCTAATGATGTTCTGAGACCTCCCTCTGAATGTGATTGGTCCTAATTGGGTTCCTTTAAGTGTGTATGCAGCTCCTTTAAACATCAGCCATGTTTCCTATTCAGATCAGTCTGTGCTTGTGTCTGTCGAAGAACAAGCAGTCAGTATCAATGATAAATTATTCACACCCCTAACTTCCTGTCAGAGAGAGGCAGAAGTGATGGACACTGATATTGTAGATTACAGTTCTTATGGAATAAAGAGTCTCTGGCGAAGGCCCAGTCCTGGGCCCAGGTCTTGAAGGGCTCAGACCCTCCCAGATCCTGCTAGATATGGCAACAGGGACGGCGCCTACTCCCTGGACAACAGGACTGGGACCAAACTGGTGGTGTGCGGGAGGAAGGAGGAGAATGTCAAAGCGTTGGCACCTGAAAACAGGTGAACAGGAGCGCAAGTTGAACCCTTTTAAAGATGGGGGCAGACTGTAATTGGCCGAGTTTGGAGACTTCCTGGCAAGACTTCCTCTAAAGCTTTCATTTCTCTGTTGACCCTTCAGACCATCCGTAGTTCCAGCCTGAAGCCAAGCTGCTTGCGCGCAGTCACAGCCTTGTCAGTTCCACTTCTCTCCTGAAATTCTAAAGTCGACTCCGGTTCTGATTCCAGGTGACGGGACCCAATACCAAGTGTTGATACCACACAGTAATGTTATGGGTTCTAGATTCTGAAAAATCAAACAAAACAGTGAAGCAAAACAACGTTTCTTCTGACACCTGAAACCACAATACAACGTGTGAAAGCTCCCATGTCTGAACCACCTTTCTCTTGCTTATTAGGAAGCCGCCTACTCAGCAGTGTGATTGGCTGGAGCCCTGTGCAAGTTCTGATTGGCTGTGCATCTGACTGACTGGCTGCAGGCCCACTTCACTGGCTGTTTCAGGCTTCAGAAACCTTGAAAAGAACCCTCAAAAGAACCCCCAAAAAAGGCAGCAAGTCGAGAAAGGCAGACAGAGATGGTGGCAGCACGGTGAGGACGAGAAACAGCCACTGAGCCCAGCGGAAGATGGTAAAAGAGGCCGTAGCAAGAATGATTTCGCCGTCTACCATGTGACTACGACGATTTCACTCATATATATATATATATATATCTCAGTTTATATACATGAGCCTATCCCAGTGCTCTTTGGGCGGAAGGCAGGAAACACCCTGGACAGGCCATTACAGACACACATGCAATGTAGCATCTCCAGTTCCGGAGCATCCGGAGGAGGAAACCCACTCAGACATGGGCAGAACATGCAAACTAAACACTATGCTATACACATACCCAGTACAAAAATGATCAAACTGATCTGAAAGCTTCACTCATGAGAAAGCCTTTCTGTGTTTTGCAGCATTTGCTGTATAAAGATCAAGTAATGTATATGACGTATGGTACAGCTTTATTATATGGCACTAAAATATATGAACTCATTTTATCACTGAAGGACAGAAGGACAATCTGACTCTGAAGTTTACTCTGAAAACTTTTACAGAGCCCTGAAAGACAACCTCACTGATCTCTCAGACCTCCAAAGAAACACATTACGAGTGGTATGAAAGTGTTCCACACCAGCCTTGTTCCTGCGTGCCACCCATAGCATGAAGAAAACAACAGTATATAAACTATACAGTACATACATATGATATACAGGCCTGGGCCGCTCCATACTGGCCTTGCAGTATGTGTGTAGGTTGGCTGTGTGTGACCACAGCTGCACACCTCGGAGAAGTAAGCATGTGGACAATACCAGTTCTAGTGTAGCCTGCTGCTTAATGACGCAAACTTCAGACCTGCAGCAGCCCCACTGCTTGCCTTTGTTTCCAGCTTGAATTATATTCCAAATGGTTTGACGGCTGAACAGAGATCCTCCTGAGTGTTGGCTTAACTGTGGGTACCACTTTTCAAGGTACGCTCATGGACAAAAATAAACAGGTTGGTCGGATTGCAGCAAAAGCCCGCATGCAGTTATGTCTCAGGTAGTTACATAAATGATTACAGGTGTGGTCTGGTTACGTGAAGGCACACGAACAGGCTCCGGATGGGCCAGACAGACCACCAGTAGAGAGGACTGTTTGATCTGCAGACAAGCACAAGTGGCTCCCACAGTTTCCTTACCCACCATCCAGACACAGGTGGAACCTTCATACACACCCCGTCTCTGGCTGGACCATGTGCCCATTGCGTCTCCTGCCAGGGACAGCCAGCCACCATTGCCTTCGTCTGTAGTGGTGCCATAAAGGAGAAACCTAGACTCCTATGGACTGGAACCATATCACCTTTAATCCAGGTTTGGGATCCAACAACGGTCAGGTTTGAGTATGGAGGCCTCGTGGTGAGCGCTTCAATCCTGCCTTTGCTGTGGAGCGACATACTGCCTCAACTGCTGGTGTGATGATCTGGGGAGTCATGGCATACCACAGCCGGTCACCCCTAGAAGCGATATGAGGGACACTAACAGCTCAGCGATATGTGCAGGACATCCTCCGGCCACACGTGTTGCCTCTCATGGCAGGACTTCCAACTGGCATTCTTCAGCAGGACACTGGCGTTCTTCACATCGACAAGGGTTTCCCAATGTCTCCACCAGTTTCCAACACTTCCTTGGCCTGCCCGGTCACCAGATTTATTGTCCATGGAGGATTTTTGGGACCAGCGGGAACACCAGCTTTGACAGCCTACGAGTGTGCAGGATCTACAGGCTCAGTTGCAACATCTGTGGGAAATTGATCCGCAGGATGCCATACGAAACCTGTATGCCCAACTGCATCTCATCTTGTACCCAGGTTAGAGGCGGCCCAACAGGGCAGTAGAGCCTACTTTCAACTCCTTTCACTCTAATACTGTAACCACTTACATACATCACTACAGTCACACATATACAGCCTCATTCCATCCCAACAACTCCTTCTTGGTGTGGTACGTTTGTCAGTGAGTATTAGTATTATGTAAAAGCAGTGTAGATTGAGTTTAAAAGAAGTTCTAGTCTAGAAATAAGTCACCCTAAAAGGAGTTCAGTGGTGAAATTAGGTTTTTAGGTCAAACAATCAACACTAACATTTACTGAAGACTACACAGCTTCTGAGACTTGTTTTCCAAGTCTGATTGTACCTTTCCACCAGTCCATCTGTGTTGAGGATGATAGACAGAAGTATGTAAGTGTCTGATTTGTAGGAGTTTACACACTTCAGGAATTAGGCGGCATTAGGCATGAAGGGAGTGACTTGGTCTATCGGAATCCCACGCTCCTTACTAAGAAATAAAGCCAATTCCCTGGCAAAGGAAGCCTTTCCTGGTAGCCTTCTGGAGTGTTTCAGGGTAGCGTGTTGCGAAATCCACCATGACTAGACCATACTCATGACTCCGACAGCAGACGTTCTTCTGTTCTTTAGCGAAACTGTTCTGTCCAGTTGGAACAGAGTGAAAGAGGGGTAAGCTGGAGCACCGGTGCCAGAAGTGGTACTGCCTCCTTGACCTCCGCCCTTGGGGTCCAGGTGGTTGTCTTGGTCTTGGGCTTTGCCCCCTTCATGTTTGGTGTCTTTGAACTCTGGAATCCTCTGCCACAAGCAACAGCAGGGATTCATTTCCGGCAATAGCTGGTTCTGGTCCAGTGGTCATGGGTCAGCCTCTGGGACTTCCCAAGTTGGGATGGTCTGTTGGAGGAAAAAGGCTCCCCTTGCTCCAAGTGTTCCGTTGGAATATTATCCAACGGAACACTAAGCACGGTTGTAAGTCGCTCTGGATAAGAGCGTCTGCTAAATGCCGTAAATGTAAAATGTAATGTAAATGCTGCCTCGAATCAGAGTGTTGGGTCTCTTTTCTCTTGGGGTAGTGGTTCTCTCCGGTCAGGTTCGGAGTGTGACTATGACAGCCTTAGTGGCTTGACCATGTAGTTGGGACTTTTGAACCCTAGTGCTGTCCTCAACTCCACCAGTAGGATACTCAAAACCCTATCCATCGCCACCCGCTCCACTAATCTCTGTTGAGCAAGCTGGTCAGGTTGTAGCCACCTCTTAGTAATCTGAAGAAGATGAGCCATCTGTGGTCTTGATGACTGTCCTCCATTACAGCTATTTATCTTGTATACAGGTGTGAATGTTTAAGAACAAAGGAGGGCAAGGTGAAGCCAAACATGCTGTGCTCCTTTTCTGTAGAAGCTTGCGATGCAGAGGATCATGGGAACTCCAATCTGAGAAGGATCCATTGGTGCATCTTTAGAATTGCCCAAAAGAAGGGCTCATTTCTCAGCTGCATTTGAGGGATCCTCCACGCTCTGGGACAGTGATTATGATGTTTGAGGCTGAGAAAGTGGACCTTTGAAGGTTGCAGCCCAGTTAATGAGCACAGCACAGGAGATGTAGACCAGTTTGACTTCCCCCAATAAACAAGAGTCAGGGATTTTAGTCCACTCTGTCTTAGACCACAGTTAGCTCTTTGTGATGGACTTTTAAACAGGTGTGCTTCCACATCAGCTGTCTGTTTAGTCTGCAGCTATTGGGTGGCATGCAGGGGATCTGGCAACGGTTGGACTGCCTTGGATGCTTGGTGGTGAGCCACTAGGTCTCTAGTGCGAGTTCTTGTGTCGCAGCCTGTTGCTGCAGAAGGCTCTACAACAAGTCCAACCAAGTCACCAAGACTTAAAACTAAGATGGAAAGGTATCACAAAGAGCTCTTTTGACCAAAACTAACCCTAGTTGCCCTACGATGGATTGACGGCCTGTCCAGGGTGTTTCCTGCCTTCCGCCCATTGAATGCTGGGATAGGGTCCAGCACCCCCCGGAACCCAGAATGATAAAGCGGTATAGAAGATGAGGTAGTGAGGCAGTGAGCAAATGAGTAATCCTGGTTTGAACTGGTTCCATTCTGGCTTCATAGAGCCTTGGTGGTATTCAGGGAACCAACCTGCATTCGCAACAGTCTTTATCCAAGGAACGCCAAAGGATACATCAACAGAGGGCGCTGCACAGCGGTAGTAGACAGACGTACCAAGATGCGGAGCGTATAGATTACCTGCGAGCGTATAGATTACCTGCTGCTATTCCAGATGTTTGTTTATATCCAGAAAACAAGCACGGATCAACTACTGGAGATAAGACGACGTAGAAGAGGTTCTTCAGCAGACCACTGGGGGTCGCCAACTTCTCCCATCATGTACTCCCCTTCTGCTATAATCTACGCCAATGGTGCTTTCAATTCCCACACAGCAATTTCTGGGTTACGAAGGCAGAGTGAAGACGAGGTCACTTCATTCATCTCTCCATTTGGTCTGTTAACCCAGAAAGCCCATGTTGTGCTTCTACATTTATTTACATTTATGGCATTCAGCTGACGCTCTTATCCAGAGCGACTTACAAGGTTAATCATATGACAGGTAGGCCAATGTAGTGTTAGGAGTCTTGTCCAAGGAATCTTATTGGTGTAGCACAGCATAGTCACCCAGACCGGGATTCGAACCCCAGTTTCCCACATGCAGTGGTGATTCCTTGGGGGGTAGTGGTGTTACCTGCTGAGCTACACCAACCTTCTAAACGTACAGGCTGGAGAAGGCTCAGGACAAAACACTTACGTTGGAGCCCAGCCTGAACCCAGATTATAATTCAAACAAGGAGTGAGAATTAGGTCCCCTCTGTGCAGCATGTACATCAAATGTGCTGGAGAACCTCCGTCTCTTGTGTGTTGCTGTTGCATAACAAAATGATTTGGTTGAGAGGGTAAAAGCACTTTGTTCCATGTTCCATACATGCCTCCTTTCATATGCCAAGTATGTGCTGTGAATGAAATATTGTCTGTTATAATGTAAATACACTACTTCTGTATGTGTAGCTCAATAAATATTGATCATATCAGTCTAAATTTATCATCAGTTATTGATCCTGGTAACCTTTATCTTCCTTCCCAGTAGACCTGCAATCCCACACCTCCTTCTGGGAGCAGCTGTTCTTTTGATGATGAGTGTATGTGTCTCTATGAAAGTATGATAATGACCAACACTTCTGACTAAAACTCAGTAATACGTGATGAATAATTTCAATAAAAATGTGGTAGAATTTAAATGTTGTGCACCACACAGTTCCCGCTCACCTGATGGCAGCAAATAAGGGAAGTTTGTATCCTCAGGAAAGTGAGGCTATTTAGGACCATTTGGAAGTTATAGGGGTATTAGAACCAAGATTAGCTACACACTCAGCCAGGGCTGCAGTTTTAACTCGTTACACGTGCCCATTCTGCTCAACCTGAAGCGGTGCTTTCACCTGCGTATGCAGGGCGGTTTTTGAGGTCGTTCAGAGAAGCTCTCATGGTGTGTGAAAAGCTTTCACGCTGGCTCTCAGCAGCACTCTCTATTGGGAAATGAGTATCTTGCGATGTACTTCAGCACCATTCTCAGAAAAGAGGGTGCGTGCGGCACGTGCCTCCTGCTGCTTCGCGTGCCTACGAGAGTAAGACAGCGAGTGTCTGCGCTGGAGGACTAATCTATGCATTTCTATTCCTCGTGTTCTATGGGGACTTGGGTCATGTATTCTCTACGGGACAAGAAGCCAAACACGGATGAGCTCTTCTGGTAGGCTTGAGCTCATCTGCTGAAACTGCATATCACTCCATGTGATGGTCATATGTGATCACTTTGCTCTGTGCTGCCAATGACGTGGGAAACCCTCCATGCTATCATTAAGTGTCTGTCATATGGACATCTCTCGAGTCCCAGGACTGAGTGGACGATGAGATGCACAGGCAGTATGCATGCACATGCATTTAGTGTGCTCACACGGCCTGCTGGGCCACACTTAGCCCCATTAGCGAGAGCCTTGGGGGGGGGTTTGAGTCAGCCTTGTGAAGCTGGACACCAGCACGTGAGGCTTTTTTCAGTCGCGTGAGTTAGCAGTGGCCTTTGTTTGCTGAAAGTAGAGTCGTCTTTCATTTCACCGGTCCATTTGTATGTGCCTTGGAAGATCAGAGAGAGTGGGATAGAGATGAAGATGTACTTCAAAGTTCAAGTTGTTCCTCCAAAACAAAAAGAGCCCATTTTTAGCTGTGATTAATGCACTTTCATCTGGCTGGGCTGAGCGTGTTGTTGTGTTGCAGGTATGGACGTCATGAATAATTTTTTGTTTGTTTGTTTTTCAATAGGTAATACATGAGCTCATCAGTTTATTGGTGCCTCCCGACATGTTAGTTCTTTAATTAGCACTTTATGACATCATTTAGAATATCAGTGATGATGTTAACACATATCACCTTACCATTAGCATCACCTGTAACTGCAAATCGTTGTGTGTTCTCTTTATCTTAAAATGAGCCTTCATATCTACATAGTTCTGATTGGCTGTTCTGTACTGTGCCTCGTTCAACAAGGTCCGGTAAACCTCCAACGCTAGGCGTCCAGAGGACATCCGAATCAGATGCCCAAAACACTTCAACTGGCTCCTTATAGGCAGTGACTACATGCACACAGACCGTTACGACGACTGTCCTTAACACCACGTCACCATCACCAAAGACTGCAATGGTGTCGTGCCAGACTGTCATGGAGTGACTCAGAATGGAAGCGGGTCATCTTCAGTGACGAGTCCCGCTTTTGTCTTGGTGGAGACGACCAAAGAATCCATGTGTGGAGGCACCGTGGTCAGCACCAAGATGAGCAGTTTGTTGTCACGCGTCACACGTCCAGAAGGCCAAGCCGCATGGGATGGATTGTCACAGGACACCATTAGGAACCTCTACAACTCCATGCCGAGACATCTGGCATGGTATGCCGGCCCGACACCATACTGAAAGACACTATTTCTGTATGTGCAGCTCAATAAATATAAATATATATATATGTTTTTGGTTATCATCACAAAATCATCCATCTTCTTTTACTGCTTTATCCAGACAAGGGTCACAGTTGCAGTAGGGAAAGCAGAGAAGCACAGACGACCCCAAGTCATCCAAGAGGATCCCAAATCATTCCTAGGCCAGCTTGGAGATATAGTCCCTCCAGTGGGTCCTGGGACAACCTCTGGGTCTCTTCCCAGTTGGCTGGGTCCGGTAAACCTCCAATAGGAGGCATCCAGAGGGCATCTGAATCAGATTCCCGAACCACTTCAACTGGCTACTTACAGGCAGTGAGGGATCACAAAGTCAGTGATTTCCAAACAGGCCTTTTATACAGTGTAGTACTCATATATATTGACTGTACGTTCTGTGCGATGAAGTATAATTGGTGTATGATTGGTGTATTTCCCGAAGAGCCACAGTAAGACTGGACGTTTCCCCGCTGTCTTTGATGTCTCAATGAAATAGAAGTCAAATTTTGATGAGTTCATTCTATTTTTTCAGCTGAATCGGCCGTAGGTCAGAGACTGTGTGAAATCCATATCATACGTGTCCTTTTCGTGCTCTAACGTGTTCAAAGCTCATGCGGATATGTCAGCCCCAGTGCATGCTTTCCTTTGATGAGCAGCCTTGATATCAGCGCCGGCACCGTCAGCGACCATCAAAGCATTGCAGTGAATAGAATTGACCTTGTCTGTAATTATTGTCTTCCTCAGCTGCGATAGTGTGGAACTAATTTAAATAACATGAAGCTTGAGCTCCTGACCAGATCTCAACCTCAAATCAAGTTAATTATACGTACCTTACCTCAATATAACTGGATTTGCTTTGATGAACCCAGGTGAACTCAGCTAAATAGATATGCAGAGTCTCTTGAAATAGTCTACTGACGACTCTCTGGACAGGAAACCAATAAAACATCATAACTCAATGGAAATTATAGCTCCAAACTTGGTTAGGCCCATTCATTTACCATTTCTCACTTCTCATTGTAGCTCTGAGTGAGTCTTCAGAAGGTGACCGTTGACGGACTTCTAGACTCTCAGGGAAGGCTTTATGGGTAAAAGGTAAAATGCTTGTTTAATAAAAGCCTAGCTGTCTTTAAACTCTGCAGCAGTAGAGTATCTAAAGGTACTACAGCAGTACTCAGATTTTATTGCTTATTGTTTATTTCCCTCTGTGGTCTGTTTCTTCATGGAGTACCGGAGATACCCGGATGGTGTTCTACTCCAGTCAGATGTTCTAGTGTACAGGGGGAGCTATCTTCATGGAGTACCGGAGATACCCGGATGGTGTTCTACTCCAGTCAGATGTTCTAGTGTACAGGGGGAGCTATCTTCATGGAGTACCGGAGATACCTGGATGGTGTTCTACTCATTTACATTTATGGCATTTAGCTGACGCTCTTATCCAGAGCGACTTACAAGGTTAATCATATTACAGGTAGGCCAACGTAGTGTTTTGAGTCTTGCCCAAGGACTCTTATTGGTGTAGCACAGCACAGTCACCCAGACCGGGATTCGAACCCCAGTCTCCCACTTGTGGTGGCTCCCTGGTGGGTAGTGGTATTACCCGCTGAGCTACACCAACCACCAGTCAGAGGTTCTAGTGTACCGAGAAAATAGTGGCGGGTGGGGCGAGTCACACCACCATTTAACACCGCCATTTAACAAGTCTGGGTTTGTTCCCCGTCTGGGGTGTCTGGGGTCCTTCCTGGTGTGAAGCATGCATGTTCTCCCTGTGTCTGTGTGGGGTTCCCCCTTCGGGTGCTCTGGTCTCCTCCCAAAGACATGCAGGCAGGTGAACAGGAGATGCTAAGTTGCCCACCTAGGTGCGAGCATGTTTGTTGGTGTATCTGCCCTGTGATGGACTGCTGGCCTGTCCAGGGTGTTTCCTGCGTTCCGCCCATTGAGTGCTGGGATAGGCTCCTGTGACCCACAAGGGTGAGTGGGTTAGAAGATGCATGAGTCAGCTTCAGCTATTCCATAGTTCCATTCTGAAGCTTGTAACAGACATTACACTGATGTAGTGTGGTGTCAGAGCACGCCTGGGTTCCCATGATGCTTTGCTCATGCTAAGTCAGGCTGTATAAAGGTTTCCGTTGCAGTTTTAAGTAGTTTATGTTCTTGTTTACTGGGTCTGTGAACTTTTGAGTAGGTTGGGTTGGGGGGGGGGGGGGGGGGTACTGTGACAGGTGGCGTCATCTTACACATCGCTCCTTTAATGCTGTCACTGCAGGTGTGCATATGCATGATACATGTAATCAATGATGAATGCTAACCTGTCTGTGTGGGAGCCTGCTTAATGGAATCCCCTCCACCTGTTACAATACCTGCACACCAGAACTGATCTGTTCATGGACACCTGGGACAGGTAATGTCTTTTTTTTCATTTTGCCTGAGCATTTATTTTGCTGCAGCTTTTGTTACTGTGCCTTTAAGGCTGATACATGTAAATGATCTCTGTTTTGATTGGCTGTTCTGTACTAGGCCAGACTGTAACACTCTAACTTAAGGGTGAATGGGGCGGAGCTAAACTGCTACGGGCTGTAAATGTTTTGTTTTTCATGACATCACAAAAATCATCCATCCATCCATCCATCCATCCATCCACCTTCTTATACCCATTAGTCCAGACAAGGGTCTCGTGCTCATGCTACATCACTCCTGGAGTAGGTCTGGCTTCATTAGCACTGCTGGAGGAGAAGGTTGAGGATAGGATGCTTCCCATGAGCTGTGGTTCAAATTAAGCCCTGTTGGAGCTGGATCAGTTTTACCTGGGAAGGTCCTGAGAGATAACCGAGAGAGATTTAATCCTGGCATGTGCAGCGTCTGCTAAGCTAAGTAATATCACTAACTCCGTAAGAGAAGTCCTGTCCACATTGACCGCACGGTAACATAATAAGATGTCCTGCTAATAGCCAATGCCACGTCTTCCCGACAAGGCTAACTGCAGAAACGGAACTCGACTTGGCACAGTCCATTTATCCTGAGGTTCAGACCAGGGTGACGGGCTGAGCGAAGCCTCTCACGGCGCTCACGGGTGCTTCTTGTCCTGTTGGGTGGCGCTGGTTAAGTTAAATGAGCCCACTTTGCAAGGCTAATGCTATTCTATCCTCTGTTAAATGGAAGTTCGTTTTTGTTGTTTGTTTGGATTCCTGTAATTCCGATTCGTCCAGGCTGTGACATTCCGCTCCAGGCTGTTTGGGGTAATTTAGGGAAATTACACACGTACTTCAACCCACACAAATCAGCATGCTGAATCCCTTACAAATCACATTACCGGCCCTCTTCTGGTAGAGCTATTCCAGCTCAAATACGGCTTTAGCAGGGTGGCAACGGATACACGCTCATGAGTGCGGTCTCACATCAGCCATCTCATTTCAGACACCTCCTCAAAGGTGACAACCCTGATAAGTTCTGAGCCGCTTATCCTTCTGGGTCACAGGTGCTGAGGTCTATCCCAGCACTCATTGGGCAGAAGGCAGGAAACACATGGGACAGACTGTCAGTGTGTTACAGGACAGACACACGGACATGTACATATAAACCTAGGGGGGGATTTAGCACCTCCAGTTCTCATGACTGCATGTGTTTGGACTATGGGAGGAAACACGAGCACCCGGAAGAGGAAACCCACACAGACACGGGGAGAACATGCACACTCCACACAGAAAGGACCCTGGACACCCCAGACGGGAATCAAACCCAGACCCTTCTGACTGTGAGGTGATCAGTTGATAGTTTTAATTCTTTCCCTGGAGATGAAACATTTAGTGGTTTTATGTGGAGGATGAAAATACTCAAAATATAATAAATAAATATATAAATAACTATAAAAACATGAAACACAAGATAAATAAATTCCTTGTTTTATTTTGAATTGATCTCTCTGTATACTGTATAGTGTGACATGCGTGGTGCAGCCGCCTGCCAGTGATGCTGCACTAACAGGATGACTCATGGAGGACATCACTGCTCGCTGAAGGTCCGCAATCGTGGCTGTTGGGTCGGTCCGTGCATGCCGGACAATTGGTTGGTTCTCTCTCTCTGTGGTTCATGTAGGTCTCCCAGATCCTTCATGTCGCTGGAGCATGCGTCTTCTATCCACTGCTGGCGACAGGTTGTATCTGCTCAACTGGTATGCCTTGCAATATGTCTTGGTATACTTATGGTATGCCTTACTGGTATGCCTTGCAATATGTATATATATATATATATAGAGAGAGAGAGAGAGAGAGAGAGAGAGAGAGAGATTTCTGTTACTGATGAAATTGACAATATAATAAATATTATATTATTAAAATTATAGATAATTATTATAGATAATTGTCTATTTTTCTATTTATATTTCATAATAAAAGTCTATCCTGCAGGATAATGTTTCGTTTAGCAAATGTATTTATTTATTTATGTATTTATTTATTTCAGCTTTTAAGGTTGGTGTGTTTCTGAATGGTGTTTCTCCAAACCATGTTTTAATCATAGATACCGAAGCTGGCCAACTGTTTTCAAACTTCAGATAGCCAACTGGCTAGTAAACTGGCTAGCAACACACCAGCTAGTTATACGTGAACCTTTTTTCAGGATGGGTGATGAGACAGCATTGTGGGTGTGAGGTGCCGTTGGTCCTGCGGGAGAATGCTTTTCATTCTGTTTCTACCTCCTGATTTCTGAACTGCGTAACACAGCACTGTACCATCCATGTGCTCAAGCTACTAGTGAGCTTTCATCAACACAACACACCTGTGAACTACAATAGCTAACAATGGAGCTAGTAGTCTCAGCTGAGCAGCTACTGGAACTAACTAACTAGCTACTGATGCTGATTAGATACGAGCAGTACAAAAAAAAATATTCATTATGGCAGTTAAGCCCACCGGAGTAAAACTGAGTCCCCTTGTGTGTTTACAGTGGTAGTAACTTCAGGCTCATGAAGATGGTGGGGTGTGAGTGACGGGATCCATAGATTGGGAAGAGGTGGTACAGTGCAGGGAATGTCTCGTTCCATGTGTGGAAAATGGCTCCAGAGCAGATGTTAATGATTGGCTAAAAGGAGTGACTGCATTTGGGCGTG
>CM067476.1:39526053-39541868 GCA_034552555.1 Semaprochilodus insignis
GTTAGTGTACTGTAAGTAGCGTGTCGGTGTACGGTAACTCGGTAAGTGTAATGCGTTAGTGTACTGTAAGTAGCGTGTCGGTGTACAGTAACTCAGTAAGTGTGATGCGTTAGTGTACCGTAAGTAGCGTGTCGGTGTACAGTAACTAAGTAAGTGTGATGCGTTAGTGTACCGTAAGTAGCGTGTCGGTGTACAGTAACTCAGTAAGTGTGCTTTCTGTACAGGGTTCAGAGTGCTTCTAGTCTGTAGGTACTGTATGTTTGCAGCAGTGTGTTCAGCAGCGGTTCAGTTCATTTATAGTTTGCTGGTGTTAGGGCACTTTCAGATGCTAATTATTATTGAACTTTACCAGGTTGGGCACACGCCATCACGCTGCACACTGCTGGTTTTGAGTGGTGCTACATCAGCAAGTGCTCCCTCAACACAGCTGGCAGACAAAGTGCAAAGTGAAGTATTGCCAACTGAATCTCATCTCAAAATGACCAAAAAAAGACCAAAAGCTCTTCAAACCTCACTATTATGACCCGTACGCTCAAAAAAGTGTATTATGACATAATTTACTGTAATGAGACGTCATCATAGCATCATTACTAACACAGCTGAAGGCTAATTTCCACATTTCCCAAAATGTCTGGATAATTAAACAGTTCAAATGTCAAATAAACGTCTGAGAGGGTTCATGCTCGCTCTACACAAACTGACTGAATAAGAGCTGTTCACAGTGGTGGTGAATGGAACCAGACATCCACCTCTAAAAGCTCCATCACAGAAAGTTACTACATGAGATACATTGCCCTATCTACACCACCCACAACAGTGGCCAAGGGCACCACCTGACATATCTAGTCAGCCATGGGATTGGAACCAGCGCCACTGGCAGACGGCTGCACCACGCAGGACTACATGCACAGAGACATGCACGTTACGACGACTGTCCTTAACACCACGCCAATGTCAATGAATGGTGTTGGGTCATCTTCAGTGACGAGTCCCGCTATTGTCTTGTGGTGACGACCAACAAATCCGTGTGTGGAGGCACCGCGGTCAGCACCAAGATGAACGGTTTGTTGTCACACATCCAAAAAGCCAGTGTCACTCCACCTCCACCCGTACCGCACCATCTGCAGGAACTGTGTATGGATATTCAAGCTGCATGGGATGGATTATCACAGGACACCATTAGGAACCTCTACAACTCCATGCCGAGACGTCTGGCATGTTGGGTTAGCAAACACGGCGGCCCGACGCCATACTGAGAGACAGACTTCTGTATGTGTAGCTCAGTAAATATTGATCATATCAGTCTAAATTTATCATCAGTTATTGATCCTGGTGACCTTTATCTTCCTTCCCAACAGACCTGCAATCCCACACCTCCTTCTGGGAGCAGATATTCCTTTGAGGATGAGTGTATGTTGAACACTATGAGGTAGAATGGAGAGGAGCTGATGTGCATTAGAAACAGTTGTGGGTGAGGACAGAAAATGTTCCTGTGCTGTGAAGATAATTGTCATTGTCAGTGAGAACAACCAACAAATAACAGGAACTACTGAACACCGAACACTTCAACAGCGAGGTGTGAGCCTGTCAGATTACAGCAAGCAAAAGATCACAGAGGATCCGGCTAAGCTTCACAGACAGGCGAGTCAGAGATAAACACCGACCAGCATGACACAGCATGTGGAGAAAAGAAAATTACATTTCCCTTCGTGTTTTAGCAGAGCAGTGTCTGTTACCAGCTTAGCCATATTTACTGATGATGCAACTCCACATGGCCGGAATTCACCGTGAGTGGATCATTCTCAGCACTGCAGTGACACTGACGTGGTGGTGGTGTGTTAGTGTGTGTTGTGCTGGTGTGAGTGGATCAGACACAGCAGTGCTGCTGGACACCTCAGTCTCACTGTTGGACTGAGAATCGTCCACCAACCAGAACTATCCAGCTAACAGTGTACTTGGGGCAGCGTCCTGTGGGGCAGCGTCCTGTGGGGCAGCGTCCTGTGGGGCAGCGTCCTGTGGGGCAGCGTCCTGTGGGCACTGATGAAGGACTAGAGGATGACCAACAGATGAGCTTTCGTCTCTGAACCCACTTTACTAGCCTAATGCCAGTCTATATGCCAGTTAGCCGCACATCATGTTATTACTGTTTGGGGGCGTGGCACCTGTTGCATAGTGCTGATGTTAATGTCTCGATCACAGAGATCCCTTATCCCAGTCGAATCAGGCAGTCAGATTACACACCCATTCTCTGAATTCGTTTGGACGACATTGTAGACCACAAACACTAGAAGACACAAACAAACTTTGGTTTCGTGTTTTAGTTTAATTGTTTACGTCAAAAGATGACATTACATGTTACATAAGCACCGGGAAGCTTCCTGGATTTCAAACACCCCCCACCCCAATTCCATAAATAATACACGTCTGACGTTGCATTAGTCAACCCGATCTTCTTTAAGTGCCAGCTCTAAGTGCTCCTCCTCCTCTTCCTCCTTCCCCTCAAGCTAATAATTACAGCATCTCTCCAACAGATAACTGCACCTTCATATCAACAGAGGCCAAAAGGTCATCCTAAATTATGAGAGCAGAACAGACACGGCTGCAATCAGATGAGTCAGTGTGCAATTGCTGTTTGAACCACATGAATAATGTATGAACATCAAATGGCAAACTAAATCACTGGTAACGAAGGAGGAGGGGAGAAGTAAACCGAGGTGTGCTGCGGTATGAACAGGGCAGAGTGCAGAGTTTCGGTCCATCATGTCCGTGACTCACACGCCCGGCTCTGCTTATTACTCACACGCTTCTCCGCCGCTTCCTATTACTGGCCAGATCCTTGGAGCCCAGTTGTTGCGAGGTACAGTCAGCATTTCCACGAAGATGCCAGCCAGCATGATCAGAAAGTGCCCTCAACCTTCTTCACCTTCACGCAGCTGAGGCAGCTCACAAACAGTCCAAACAGAAAACGTGGGAGGTTTTATCACCTCACATACAGCCGCTCCTCTCACCTCTGTGTTCGCTGGACAATATGTGGAGGTAGGAGTGCACTGCACCGGCTGCCCTTCTGAAATATTACGTCTCTAATAAATCGGGCATAAACAGCATATTATACTGAGAAGACCAGTCCGGTCGCTGGTTCCGTTCATCTTAAATCAGGACCTGCTGATGGTGCTGAGGAGTTCTTCCTTGCTCAGCTGGTACCGACTCTTCTTCCACTCATCACGGAGCTCCTGTAGGGTTGTGCCGATCTCTTTGCCCGAGGTGATGCCCAGTCGACGGAGGTCATGCCCGCTGACGGGGAAGCGGGGGATGGACCAGCGCTTCAACTCCGCCAGGAGCTTCCCCTCACCCTGGTACTTCAGCAGCTCCAGCACTTTGCTCTGGGCGTCCGGCTCTCGACTCTACAAACACAAACATTTGGTTTTGACCGAGTTCTCTGTGAATTCTCCGTCAGTCATCAGAGACATCCGATCAGGGAAGGAGGCCGCAGCTCAACCCAGGCTACGGAATGTGCGTCTGAGGTTGGCATGCAGTTACAAGTTTCCACCAGCGAGGTCACTAGATCACGGGAACACGTTACTCCTAGATCAGCGGTTCAATACCGTGTACAATATACAATATTACTCCTGTTTTTTAATCCCTACATGGCTTGGCTTGTGTTTCTGCATTGTTGTTGAGATACCATCCTTCACGTCGCTCTGGTCTGCTGACGCTCATTTGCTCTCCGTCCCTTCTGCCAAGTTACGTATGTATGGTGAAAGAGCTTTTCAGGTCCCAAGTTATGGAATTCTATCCCTCTGGATCTTCATTTTTGCCCATCACTACATATTTTTAAGAGGCATTTAAAACAGACCTTTTGAAGTCTTCTTTTCTGAATTTGTACTTTTAACTTTTTGTGTTTTGTGTGATAGTGTAGTTGTGATAGTATATAATAATAGAGTGTTGCCTATTATTATTATTATTATACTCCCACATAGTGCAGCTTTAATGTTATCAAATCATCTCTGACCCTCAAAGCATATTATTTACTTATTGTGGTTTATTTTACTGCAATCGCTTTGAATTCAGTTAGCACCCAAGCTGTCTTCATTGCTACATTAACACCAGCTTGGGAACTAGAGCTGAGTTCTACGTGTGCAGGATTTTACCTGCGGCTGAACATGCTGGTTGCCGCAGGCTGATATCACACATGTACAAAAAACGACTTACAGTGAACATTTTTGGACATTCTCAGACACAGAGATCAAATACACAACTACACATCAACTACACACACATTAACTACATACTTAATATACATATATCAAGAGATCAATAGGCAGCAATGGCTATGGTGGCATCAGGATGGGAGGGAGGGGATCGTATCTTCCCAAACACGATACTGTGGAAGTTTGTATCATGGCTTTGGTCTGTGTTTCAGAATGGTTTAAACCTCCATCCTCATCCTCGTCCTAATAGTCTAAGTTAACCAGCCTTGTGACAGGAGGGTTGCCGGATCCCCTGCCCCGACGGGGCATGACTGAAGTGCCCTTGAGCAAACCACCTAACTGCTCCCCGGGTGCCGTGGATAGAGCTGCCCACCACTTTGGGCAAATGTGCTCACTGCCCCATCGAGCGCGTGTCTGTGTCACTTCACAGATGGGTTGATTGTGGCCGGGTCAAATTCCTCTGTGTACAAACACGAATGGTCATGGCTGTTCTAATTCTAATTACCTAAAACTACATTCAGTATCCTAAAAACCATTCGTCTTTTTGGCCCCACCATTCAAACACCACTAAAACACAGACAGAAATCCGACATCTGAATATGTGGAAGTGAAACTCCACTGCTCGCGACTCGTGGCTCTCTCCACGTGCCGCTAACGTTATGTCATGAAACATTAAATATATCTGTGGTTTAGTGGAACAATGATAATCAACTGCTGCTGAGCTGGATAGCTGGGGACTGCGGGTCAGAATTCAGGATTCAGGGGAATGGCCTTCAAACAGCCAATTCGGCTGAAAGGAAAAGAGTCTGCAGGTATGAGAATGTAGCTGGATGGTGTGACTCCCTTTGAAGTCATAGGTAAAACTTTCAGTTGATCATTTCTGTGAACCACACTGTGATGATGCCAAGGCGCCAGACGCATCACCAGTGACACTCTACCTGTCCTACACCTTGGTGACGTCAGATTAATGCATTATTATTTATAAAAGCTGATTTTAGGTGTGCACGCTGGAATGATCGGATGAGGAGGAACGGTCTGAGCTCATAAGAACTGGTTTATAGAGATTACGTTAATGGACGTGTACTTGATTTCTTTCCTTCCTCTGCTTTTTCCTATGACCCACAGAATGGTATGATCCAAGAAGGGGGAGGGGCATTCGGGTTATTAAGGACTGCATGAGGGAAGATGGGGGGCCAGACAGTTGCGTAGCTAGGTGCACTGACCTCAGCTGTTGGGAACTAGCTACTAGTATGTTTCCTGAATCCAGAAACGAGCTAGCCCCAAGGGGAAGTAGTTTAAAGGCTGAAAGGAACTCTGCTGACCACTCACGACCACATTACCACACATACTCTTCATTTGCTCACTGCTTCTGTGTTCTTTAAAAAAAAATAAAAAACAGCCCCAGAAAAAATGAGCTGAAACGATAAACATACTTACATCAATGATGAAATCTGTGAACGGCTTGAGGCCTTCATGCTCATCTTGACCCTTAACGAGGTCCCTTCTGTGTTTGACCAGAAAAAGGCCCAAGGTCTTCTCCTCTCTGGAGATCTTTAGCCGCAGATCCAGCCTTTCGACATCGTCTGGGCCACGGAACAGGGCCGCGAGCGCGGTCATGGGCTTAGGAGAGGTGCCGTGCGCCTTCTGATAGACCTGCTTCATCTCCTCGACACTGCCATCTGCTGGGAGACCTGGAGGACACAAAACACAGGACGACAGGCTTTATGAAACCGTGCGATGATGTTGTGTCAGGACTAGAACGCGATGTTCTTTCTGTTACTTGCTTCTCAATTTAACTCATCATCTAGACCTGCACACTCACCACCAGCTCGGGAGAGTGTCGGTAAGCTTGTGCTTCCACTGAATCATTGTGCATTTTATATTTATTTGGATTTCACTGAGCTGAAACCAAAAGGAAACTATCATGGTACATATGCATCTTAAACTGTCTTCAAGCGTCGTTATATTCTTGGAACATCGCTCACTGCTCTCACAATACAAGCGGGACACCATGGGGTTTTCTGAGGAGCGCTAATTAGCTAATCACTACCTGTCAGTACGTCTAACAGACACCCAAAATTGGCAGGCATGGAGTTGAAGTGACAGGGAAAGAAAAAGCAAGTCATCCCACCCACAAAACGACAGCACGGACAACTGTGCATCTCCTGGAATCCCAGCTGGGACACAGGACACAACATATTCATTGGCTCAAAGGCCAATCCAGGACCCACATATCACCACATTCAAAAAACAACCCTGTATCTCCATTTCTGAAATGGCTAAACTGAAAAGAGTGATGAGTCAACTGTCTGTGACCTGTAATAAACTGAAAACACAGTATTTGATTGGTTTTACTTTATAAACTGTCCTTAGGATCAAGCCTAAACTGCTCTTCATAGATCTTGCTCATATTGTCTACTCGTATGTCTTTGTCGTCTGATGCTCGTGTACTCACACCTGTAAGCATCTTTGGGTTCCTGAAAAGCACTTTATAAGAATAAAGTATTATTATTATTAAAAACTGCTGATCAGGCCTATCTGAGGACTGTGTAGGCGTGGCTAATGAGCAGCTTGATTGACAGCTCTCCGTCTGACACTCTTGCTCCATGCTTTTGTTTAACTACAGTTTGGAGCAGATTTACAAATCACTAGTCTTGTGTTTTAATCTGCCTCTCACGTTTAGTCCCATCATTGGAACCGGGTTCTCGTGAGGCTGCCATGCCTGATGCCAAGTGTGGGCTAAAGGGGTATACAGCCCCCAGCACTGGGCTCTTGAGGGATAGAACACCATGACTGGGATGATTTGGGATGGCGATTGTGATCCAAAAACGAACTTTCCAACAACACAGTAATGCTCTCCGGGGTCGAAATCAATCCAGTCCTCACAACAAACGTTTAAACGCCCAGTGTAAACCCTTCCCTGAAGAGTAGAGGCTGTTACTGCAGCACAAACTACCCCAGAAGAAGCGTCAGTGGATCAGGTGTCTAAGCAACAATACAACCTGCACATGAAGTCTGCGTGTGTGCACACCTGACCTATGTACTGAGCCAGGCCGAGCTCATAAACGAGCTCCAGCAGGTGTGCAGCGTGGTTCCCCACCAGCATCTTCTTCAGCTCCACCCAGATCCTCTCCCCCGAGATTGCTGCCAGGCCGCGGGCGTTCTCCTGGATAGCCTCCAGCGTGTCCGAATCATGCTGACCGGGCTCAGATGCAACACGGCCATAGAATCTGCAATGTGGTGGAGATTTGAGAGTTCGGTAAATGAATACTGAGAGGCAGAACTTCTTTAACGTGTGTGTACACCACAAGGCCTACACGAACTACACGGTGTGTGGTAACAGTGTTCAGAGGACAGGCCGTCTGCCATGCACACGACAAAAAGAAGACAGACAAAAAAAGATAAACAAAGAAAAGCAGCTAAAAAGAAAGAACTAGAGGCGCAGACGAAACGAGCAAACATCGGAGCGGCTTCTCAGAGGTGGAGGAAGCTAAGGGAGCTGAAAGGCGTCCAATCTTACACAGAGTTAGCCACCTGTGCTGGACAGGTCATTACCACCTTAATGATTTACTTGATTTTCTGAAAAAATGAACCACGAAGCTTTGATGGTGAAGGTTACAGTGACGCTCTGGATCACGTATCTCAAGCTACTGCGATGCTACAGTCGGGCTAACGGTAGCCTGTTTTCTAGGCTAAGGCTACTTGTTAGCATTTCATTTGAAAATAGCTGAAGTATCAAACTCTGTTATAAGGGTTTGATACTTGTCCTGATATTTATGGTGCCTGTGCTCCCACAGATAATCGTTTTCTAAAGCCAGACATGCAGTGTGTGATTTCAGAAATCTTGTTTGCTGACGACTCACACTGTACCTTTGAATCGCCCACCGTGTAGAGAGAACCTGCGAACTTTACACTCACACCGTTTGAAAACGCTCCATCCGACTGACATGATGCGACATGGGTGCTCACGCTGCAGGTGAAGTGCAGCCCGTACAGACAGCTCAGCTCTGCCTACAGAACATTTCCAGTGAAGCTGCTTTATTCAAAACAGCACGCTGCGCGTCCGAGCACTGAGCAATAGCACCGGCTGAATCTCAAATGACTTCCTGCTCCCTAACACCATGTAGGATAAGCGGCTCCTGCAACCAGCTGTGCATCATATGTCTTATAAACAGTCATCTGGGATTCAGCCATGTGTAAACAGCTCCATACTTTCGGTCTAGAGACCAGAACTTCCACAGTGCACTACATCGGAAGAAGGGGGCATCTGGGATTCAGCCACTGACAAACCAACTGTGCTACTACAGCTTTGCTAACTTGACTACACTGCGCTGAGACTGAGAACCCGGAGAACCACAGACACAATACAAACACCGCTGTAGTACAGTCTGCATGTACGGTTTGTGAGATCTGCTGTGAGATAAGTGACCAAAATTTCTGAGATGTCAGAAATTCACCAATCAGAGCTCACCTGGGCAGCTCACTTCGGACGTGGCTTCCCCTCTGTCACTGCACAGCAACCACGCTTGATGAAGCTGAAATTTGGCCTGTTTATGAAATTCATTTGGCTCAGACCAAATCGGGATTAAAATCGGGCTAAAACTGCGCAGCGTATGTCTGTCTTAAGAGGTTTACTACGGCGGCCGAGAAGTGCAAAACAAACAAACATTTCAGGAAACAAAATTACAAAAATAAAAACAAATTTACAAGATGTGAAACACTTTTACCAGTACCGAAACACTTTTACACACTGTGAATTCTGAGGGAGAGGGCGGGTCTAACACACAGGAAGTGCTCGTTGCGGACCCTTGTCAATCAAACTGTTTGGCGGTGGTAGAGTGAGTGGAAGTGAGAGAGGAGCAGGCGTCTAAACCACTTAGAGCTGGAGATGTTAATGAAGGTATGTGTGCTGTAACGCTAGCTGTAGTGGAGAACCAGCTAGCTAGATTAAAATGGCTGAGAGCTTTTACAGCCCACTGTTTACAGCCCACGTGATTCAGAGTCGCCTGTTCGTCTCTTTCTCCCGTCTGCTCTTTAAACACTCTAATGACCTTCAACAGGACAAACAGAAGCGGGTCAGCTGGATAAAACACGTACCTCAAATGGACAAATCATGCTTTAGCGTCATCACCATCCCAAACTCCACCCACTCTACCACCGCCAAACAGTTTGATTGACAAGGGTCCACAACAAGCACTTCCTGTGTGTTAGACCCGCCCTTTCCTCAGAATTCACAGTTTGTAAAAGTGTTTCTCGTCTTGTAAATTTGTTTTTATTTTTGTAATTTTGTTTTTTGAAATGTTAATTTGTTTTGCACTTCCCGGCCAGTTTACAACTGTTTTAGCTTTGTTTGCACAGTTTTTGAACATTTAAGCACTGAAATAAGTGTGTCCTGGCACATGCATGGCAGCAACCTCCTCTGAGGGAACGGGCTCTGGGTGCAGGGGAAGGAACTGGAAGTTGTAGTCATTCCAATGTTTTGGCTAAGTCCTCTCCTCAATCCTACCTACTACGATGCTGTGGATAGGGCTGGCCACTGCTCTGGGCAAGTGTGCTCACTGCCCCCTAGTGTGTGTGTGTGTGTGTATATTATTGCAGGAATGGTATAAATGCATAGGACAAATTCCTCTATGCGCCAGCAAATGGCAAACAGTTCTAAATTTAAATTCTAAAATAATTTAATAATTGATGGAGCCTCAAACAAATGCAATATTCAGTATCAGCAATGCTTTGATGCTCAGTCATGTAGAACACAACGCTGGTAACTGCACGACATGCAAAGCCACTTATATAAACTTAACGGCGAACAGTGGCTTTGCAGCAACACGAACGCACCTGAAGTATCTTAGGATTCGTAGGTAGTCTTCCTGGATCCTAAGTGCAGCACTTCCAACAAAACGAACCTTTCTTTTCTGGAGGTCCTCATAACCTTGGAAGTAATCGTAGAGGGTCCCGTCCAGCCCTGTGAGGAATCGACAACGCTCTGTCAGACACAGACAGACTATCGCTTTCACTTCGCTTACGAAACCGACAGTCCAGACGGGATTACCGAGGAACATGGAGTTAATAGTGAGGTCTCTGCGTTCAGCATCTTTCTGCCAGTCTGTGGTGAACTCCACTTCGGCGTGCCGTCCATCTGTCTGTACGTCCACTCGCAGAGTGGTCACCTCAAAGTTCTCATTATGCACCTGCACAGGGAATAAGTGAGTGGTGCAGCATGAGAAGTCTGAGATTAGACAGTCTGAGTTCTAAATACACAAGACGTCTCTTACCCTGGCGGTGATGGTCCCGTGCTTCTCTCCTTTGTTGTTGATCATTCTGATCCCTGCAGTCTGGAACATGCGCTTCATTTCTTCAGGTGTGGCCGTTGTGGCAAAATCCACATCTTCAGGTCGCTGCCCTGACAGTAGGTCACGTACCGCCCCTCCTGCGATCCTCAGCTCGAACCGGTGCTTCTCAAATATCTCTGGAAGGGCAATATGATCAGCAGTAGCTCTCTGAAGCTCTGTGCACGTCATCTCAGATAAATAAGAGTTAAACAGACTAATTTTGACCTACAGCATTGTTAATTTGAGTAGTCGTCACATCCAGCTTGTCTTTGTTATTGTTTACCTTTGTCACTCTTAAGGTATCCGGTGTTTACTGTTCGAATTTCCCGTTCCACCTTAAATGGTGCAGCACGCACGTTCTGGCGCCGGCATCCAGTGTCTTTTTTGCCAGTGCCCGGGTTCAGAAAGTTCAGTCAGCGCCAGATTTAAGGTGGAACAGGGAAAATCGAACAAGTAGCTGGGAAGGAGGAAGCCAGCAGAGGCGCCAGAATGTAACTTGCTGCATCATTAAAGGTGGAACGGGAGAATTCGGCCCAGAAGTTGGCGGATACAAAGCTAATATATTTACCTAGTACTGGGTTCCTCTTATGCTCTCGGTCTCCATTTAAGAGCAGCACAGTACCTAAATGCTTTTCCATGTTCAGTCTTTACCTTATGCAGGACTAACTGGCTAGTTCCTAATGCTCTGAGAGTTCTGTTCGGCTCCTATCACTGCAGCATTTCAGATAAATACATTGGTTCTGCACCATAAAGTGGTTTATAAACCCCTGATAGAACCTCAAAGTGTAACACTGGTATCCAGTGTACGGATTTAAGAATGTGGAGGTGATGTGCTCCTGTCTTTTACTCCTAGTGAAACTTTGGCAGCTGCATTTTCAATCAACTGAGGCTGTTTGACTGACTTTTTAGAGAGTCCAGTTAGGAGGCCATAACAGTGATCAACCCTGCTAGTCATAAAGGCGTGGATGGCTTTCTCCGGGTCTGGTTTAGGCAGGAAATCTCGGATCTAATTGATGTTCTGATAAAAATGCTGATTTTGTAACTGAGCATGAACTGCTAAAACTGAGATCATTAATACACCAGGACACAAACAACAAAACGGACAGAACGTGAATGTGTAAATATGGAGGTTAATGCGTAAAGATGGAGGTTAATGTGTAAATATGGAGGTTAATGTGTAAATATGGAGGTTAATGCGTAAAGATGGAGGTTAATGTGTAAAGATGGAGGTTAATGTGTAAAGATGGAGGTTAAGGTGTAAATATGTGCAGTTTCTCTTCAGTCCTTTGCACCACTTCCGTGTTTCAATAGTTTTTCCCTCTTCAGTGTATGTGTAGTTCAGGTCATGGTATAGGCGCTCTCTCAGAGGTTACAGATTCCTGCAGACTGTAGTTCTTATGGGCCACGGTGAGTGAAGTTACACATTACAGCCCTTAAAATACATCACATTTTCATCAGACATTGGACGAACTGGAGTCTCACCTGCAAGGCTGTTTAACCCATCCGTGAAGAGCGACTCAAACTCTTTGGTTTTCAGCTGCATGGTGAATAAATGTCTGTGACTCCAAGTGAGATGAATTCTGCTGAGAAGTCTGGGGCTCAGAAATACTCTCCCCCACATCTGACAAGGAACAAACACGTTAGTTAGCCCACCAATACGAACAAGAAGCCGGCGAATAGGAGGTCGATTACATCCTCACACTGTGAGCTAAAAATAACAGGTTACACGTAAAGTAGTTGGCCTGTATCCCTGTTGTTTTACGGCCAGCCCGTATTTGTTTTCGTCTGTGATGTTAGCTAGCCTGTTTATTTAGCATCCAGTATGAAGGTGGCGGTAGCTAAAAGCTAGCTAACTTAGCTTTACTGTTCTAAATGAATGTTCTAGGTTAGCTAGAACCTAGGCAGCTGGCTAGATAACCCTGACTGACCTCTACAGTGAACAAAACAAGACAAAACGACTACCAGACACACCTGCAAAGACGAAGAACACTGTTTCTCCGAGCCAGAGTTGCTACATGCAGTCAGGCGGCCATGACAACTGACAGGAAGCGCGTTTCCGATATACGTGGAACGCGCCGATCTTAACCGACCAATAAGATCACCCGGTATCAGAAAATAGGCGGGAACTTTGAAGAAACCGCTTTCTCATTGGCTGATTTCGAGTACTCCCGCCCTCTGCTCCCGCCCACACGTTCCTTATTAAAAATATAAAAGTTGGTTCGTAAGTGCGTTATCTATAGGTTTACCTTAGTTTCAGCATTTGATGTGTTGATTAAATAAAGGATTTAAATTATTTGTACATCATTGCATGCTTAGATGCTCTTGCGTGATTTGATTGAAATAAATAGGATATTATAATATTATAATAAGCAATATTATTAACCCATTTAAAATTTTACTAAATACAACATTGTGTTTTCTTAAAACTTTGTTTTAATCAGTGATGATTTAACATATATTTCTGCCATTATTTAAGATGCTTTATTATTATTATTATTATTATTATTATTGTTATTGTTATTATTATTATTATTATTATTATACGATACTAAAACATATTTAGGTTAAATCATGAAATGTAGTTTTAATCGGTAATGATTTGCCATTTATTTTTCCCACTATTTAAATTGGATACAATGTTAAATTTTTGCCTTTTGACCCATTTGAGGGGCACCAAAAAGTGCTATTTGAACATATTTATTATTATTATTATTATTATTATTATTATTATTATTATTATTATTAATTATAACATACTAAAATATATTTATGTTTATTTACTTTTTTATCATTCTTTTTTTCTATTACATTTATTTTCTCTTTTCCACATCACTTTGGGAACCGCCCCCTGCCTGAGATCGCGAGATTTCCGCGAGATCGCGCTCCATCGCTGAGCAGCTGTCAAGAAGTTTAGAGCAGTCCAGTCCGATGGCTAAAGTGGAGCTGGCCCCTTTGAGATCATGGGACGATTTCTTCCCTGGATCCGAACGCTTCGCCAAACCTGACCTGCGGGATTTAGCCAAATGGAACAACAGAGTGGTCAGCAACCTGCTGTACTACCAGACCAACTATCTGGCGCTGGCAGTCTTGGTGTTTTTGGTTGTGGGGTGAGTAAGAGGGGGATTAACTTAGCTAGCTAACTTTTTTAGCTAACTAGTTACGAGTTAAACAAACTAATTTCGACCTACAGCATTGTTAATTTCAGTAGTCGTCACATCCGGCTTGTCTTTGTTATTGTTTACCTTTGTCACTCTTAAGGTATCCGGTGTT
Organism: Semaprochilodus insignis; assembly: GCA_034552555.1. Classification (NCBI taxonomy): domain Eukaryota; kingdom Metazoa; phylum Chordata; class Actinopteri; order Characiformes; family Prochilodontidae; genus Semaprochilodus; species Semaprochilodus insignis. The sequence goes on from CM067476.1 coordinate 39,539,861, forward strand.
TGCTGTTCGATTTTCCCGTTCCACCTTAAATGGTGCAGCAGTTACGTTCTGACGCCCAAGTTGGCTTCATATTTGTCCGCTTCTTGTCCTGATCCACCTTAAATGATAAGTAGTCACATTCCAGCGCCTTAGTTGGGTTCTTATTTGTTCGAATTTTTCCGTTCCACCTTAAGTGGTGCAGCAGTTACATTCTGGCGCCGGCATTCTGCGTCTTATTCGCCAGTGCCCGGGTTCAGAAAGTACAGTCAGCGCCAGATTTAAGGTGGAACGGGGAAAATCGAACAAGTAGCTGGGAGGAAGAAGCCGGCGGAGGCGCCAGAATGTATCTTGCTGCATCATTTAAGGTGGAACGGGAGAATTCGACCCAGAAACTTATTTGTGTTTTACTGATGCTTCCACGTTGTCTCATCCCTCAGATGAACTTTGACTCATCGCTATCACACCTCGTACACATGACTGGGACAAACAAACAAACAGCTGCCCCCCGGGACCGCTCTGCTGACCACCCAGTCTGAAGTATCAGGCTGGGTGTTGTATTGTCATATCATTTCTTCCCCATTTTAGAAGCTTTAGATAATTACAGGACCTAAATATAGCCGAGCACAGGCCGGCTGCCTTAACCCTGATGACATGTCTGCTATGAGCTGCTTGGCCTGCAGGCTGCTGGTCTGATCCCGTGGGACTCAGTGGGCCGTGCTGTGGTCTGACCAAAATTGCACAGCATGATTTGCTAACAAATCCTAGCTTCAGTGCACTGCATTAATGCATTGAGTGTGAGTTAAAGGCACGGTCAGTGATTCTGGAGAACGGTGTTGATATCTCAGCTCCGCAGCAAAACTAATACACCCCTTCAGTGCTGCCTCTCTGATAAACTACACCCTCCCTTCAGTGCTACTTCTCTGGTAAAGTGTCTGTTGTATTAAAATCACATACTGCACCTTTAAACGGGTGTTGAGGTTATTCGAATCAGCGTTTCCAGTTTGTTACTGATAGTATCTTTACCCAACAACCTGTTTTGACCTTATTATTCAGTATCTACGCCAACATGGCACTGGTGGGTCCTGGCCTGCCCTAGATCTTAGGGCTAAACCAGCTGTTGCAAAAGTTGGTGTAGGTCAGACGTCTGAAGCCCTGGTTGGTTCCCGGCGATAGAGATGGCCCCTGGTTTATATAAGCTCACCAGACAAAACAATGAGTCCCCTTGCATGTTTAAGGTGGTAGTAACTTCAGGCTCCTGGAGATGGCGCTGCAGGAGGATGATGGAGCTATAAATCCCTGCGGGGTGAGAGTGATGGATCTATAGATTGGGAAGAGGTGCTACAGTGCAGGGAATGTCTCGTTCCATGTGTGGTAAATGGCTCCAGAGCAGATGTTAATGATTGGCTAAAAGGAGTGACTGCATTTGGGCGTGTCAAAGACCATAGTGTGAAGGAAGTAGCTGAATCTGCAGGTGTATGGAAGAGTACGGTCATACGGGTCTACCAGCAGTGGATAAAATCCCAGTCTACAGGGAATTCTCCTCGGAATTGTGTCAGGGAAGGCATCCACCAAATCTGGACCAACTGCCCAATTCTTTGAGAGTGCAGGAGTGTCTGAACATTGATGTGGCTACATCCAGAAGCCAAAGACTCCACTATTAAGCTCATTAAAGACCAGTCGGACATACAGCAGCCGGAGAAAACCATTTCTTTGTGAATTGAGTGTCAAATTCTGGCAGTCGTTTACCCTCGTACAGCACTGTGGGAGGAGTAAATCACACCTGAGATTGTTTACAGTAGTTTCCTGAAAAGGCTCATTCATGTTTATATAAACATTTATTACATGGCGCTGACCACGGAGCCTCCACACACGGATTCGTTGGTCGTCTCCACCAAGACAAAAGCGGGACTCGTCACTGAAGATGACCCGCTGCCGTTCTGAGTCACTCCATGACAGTCTGGTACGACACCATTGCAGTCTTTGGTGACGGTGACGTGGTGTTAAGGACAGTCGTGGTAACGGTCTGTGT
>CM067476.1:39546079-39573942 GCA_034552555.1 Semaprochilodus insignis
TTTCTGATAACAACCTTCACAAAGTTCTTGTTCCAATTTTCCCGTTCCACCTTAAATGGTGAAGCAGTTATTATGGCTATTATGTAACCATAGCACCATTTAAGGTGGAACGGGATTCAGTGTTTGTCTATAAAGACTGGATGGTTATCAGATGGTTATGACTGATGCTGGATATTATCCACCTGCTAGCAGTGGGCGTGGCTGAAACACTTGGATTGGATCATTTGGAGGGGTGTCCACATACTTTTGGCCATTTAGTGTATGTGTTGTTGCAGTCAATGGCAACCGAACGGTGTCAGTTTCCTTATTCCACGTTATTCATGAATATTACAGTATGTTCTGTTACTAAAACTACTTTTATTAAACTGAGACTTTAAAATTAGAAGCCAAAAAATAAAAAAATAACGGACCAGGTCACCGAGCACACCCGGAGGAATGTTACTCAGCAGATTGAGATCTTTAAATTCCGAAATCATCTAAACGAAGCCGAGATGTTATAGTAAAGTAAAACCGGATTCCTCTAATAAGATCAGGAGCAGAAGGTTATCAGGCTTTCCGGCAGGCCTGACGAAACGGGCCAGCTTCGTCCAGTGGGCCCACTTTGGGGAGCCTTAATGAGATAAGAACCACTTTACTAATTGTGTTTACACACAGAGGAATTCAACCTCTGCATTTCACCCGTCCATGCAGTGAAACATCCACACACTAAGGGGGCAGTGAGCACGCATACCCGGAGCGGTGGGCAGCCCTGTCCATTTCGCCTGGGGAACAGTTGGGGGTTAGATGTCTTGCTCAATGGCACTTCAGTTGTGTCCTTCAGATTAGGGAATCGAACCAGCGACCGCCTGGTCACGAGGCTGGTTCACTAACCAGCCCACGATTAATTACGATAGCACGCTTAGCATTGCTATCGAAGTCAAAGCTCTGGTATCGTGACAGCCCTGGTGTGCTGCAGCCTCTGGCCGTGGTATATGACAGATCCGGTATGATCTGATTCAGCTGGTGAGAAAGGAGCTGATAAAAATGAGGAACCTCAAACAATCACCAGAAACAGAACTGAACTCTCACAAGAGTCCGGGGAACGCTTTGCTCATGCTGACTCCAGCACCAGACGAGGTGGGTGAGCACACTGCTGGCTCTGAGTGAGCAACACCGCGTCTGAGGGAGTACCATCACAGCCCTTCTACTCCCCCGGCAGCAGCTGTTGCAGGAATCCCTCCAAACGGAGCTTTCCGACAGCTGTGGGGTTTTGATGAAGTGTCCTTAAGTGACCTTCTGGTCTTCCCGGTTTCCTTTGTTTGTCACCCGTGTAGCTGCTGGCTTAGCCGTGTCTACCCACACAGCTGAACCCTCACTGAAGTGCCTCTAATGACTCCACACTGTAGTGAAAGTGTTCAGAGAAGCTGCCACGCCTCCACGGAGCCTTTGATCCTCTAGAGCTGCTTCAGTCTCTTCCACCCATACAGGTTAAGCATGACCTCACCAGCAATGACCTTCAGGTGCACAGGAGTGGATCATCGCTGTGACCTTCTGTACCTCCAGAGCTGATCTTGGGAAAGTTGTGGACCATGTTCAGCGGAAACTGCAAAGTACCTTCAAAGCAGCCTTCAGTTTTCACCCTCAGGGCCTTCAGGGTCTTCAGAGAAGGCCTGATAATCAGTGATTGCGCAATGCCCAACACTATTGTAATTGGTATATACGGTGTGTTTTTGAGATATTGACCATTCCAGCTCTGGAATATTTGGTCTGTTAAGGAATGGTGTGCTTTTTGATCCAACATTTTATGTAAAAACTCCATAAAATTCCAAATTTTTTCCCATTAACTATGAATGCGGTGGAAAAGCACACGTATATCTACTGCACTTCTGCTCGAGCGACAGACACCGTTTCACATACACTGTCTCGGGACAGACCCCCAAGCAGAAATTCAATGGTGGTCTTCCCCGCACTCGTCTTTTTTCCTCATTCCTTGTTCCTCCTATAGAGTCCCATTCATTTTCACCCCCATTCAAACCCTATCATTGCCTTTAACCTACAGCCACCAAACTGCATGTACTCACTCAGACATACTGACCCGCACTCCTCTACGTGTCGTTTATTCATCCCTTGTTTCTCCGATGCCAGTTGTATCCAAATCCTACAAGTGCTGTAGTAGTGCTCTGGTTTCATTAAAAGGGGGTTAAAAGGTGTTGTCCAGTCAGGACTGTTTTTGAGGTGGTATTGAGGTAGACACAGCCAAGCGAGTTCCTCTACAGGGTAGGACTAGGCTAAAAGCTGAAGGCCTAACGTCTCAGATTAACCACCATATAATCATATTTTGATTTCCACTGTGTGGGACCGAAACATCACTCCAGACCTTCTAGAAGGTCAAGAGTCTAGATGGCCAAAAGTATGTGGACAGCTATTGGATTCAGTTGTTTCAGTCAGCACATTGCTAACAAGAAAGAAGATACTACTACTACTAATAATAATAATACACTCTGTATAGAAGTTGATAGAGTATTAAACATACTCTGAATGTAATTTCAATAGCTGGACTGTGTTTAGGTGGTTATGTATTTCTGGGATTTCTGTCTTTCCGGGTGCTCCGGGTTCCTCCCACAGTCCAAAGACATGCAGTCAGGTGAACTGGAGATGCTAAATCCCCACCTAGGTGTGTGTTTGTGTGTGTCTGTGTGTGTGTATGTCTGTGCGGCTGCCATGTGATGGACTAAAGCTGCAGTGTGTAGGATTTGGAGACCCCTCTGGTGGAAATGTGTAATTGCAGCTTGTAGAAGCACGCTCTGTAGGATATCAGGTAAGTGTGAAAATGGAGTTCCAACTGTTACAGTGGCCAAGAAGTGCAAAACAAATTAATACTTCAGAAAACAAAATTTACAAACACATGAAACATTTTTACCAGTACCGAAACACTTTTACAAACTACGAATTCTGATGGAAAGGGGAGGTCTAACACACAGGAAGTGCTTGTTGCGGACCTTCATCAATCAGACTCTTCCTTATACCACTCACAGCTGGCTCTGTGCTTGTTCAGAGCACGTTCCTTCAGCATCCAAGCTGAACACATGTCTTTGTGGAATTCACTGTGTGACACTGACTCTACAGAGAGTAGGACATTTAAGGTGATATTCATGTCCATAACAAACAAACATTTAGTCACAAAGCTCTGTGTGCAAGTGCAAATCATGCCCTCAACTGGCGTACCAGCTGGCTAAAACGCGTGCCACAAAATGGACAAATCATGCTTTAGCGTCGTCATCATCCCAAACTCCACCCACTCTACGACCGTGAACAGTTTGATTGACAAGGGTCCGCAACAAGCACTTCCTGTGTGTTAGACCCGCCCTTTCCTCAGAATTCACAGTCTGTTAAAGTGTTTCTCGTCGTGTAAATTTGTTTTTATTTCTGTAATTTTGTTTTCTGAAATGTTAATTTGTTTTGCACTTCTCAGCCACCATTCATTTTAGCTTAAATGTGTAAATAAGAGCTCCTTATGCCATTTTACCAAATTAGCGCAGCACATAGATGAAGATTTTTGTATGTATTGGTGGAAAGAAGCTAACCCTGGACACCTAGCATGTCTTTGCTGATCGACTGCTTTGCATTAAGTAGAAAAGCCTGTAAATTAAATTTTTGGTGAGCTGTTCCTTCTAAGAGGCAGCAGGGAGACAGCGGGGTGAGTTCTCCTTTAAGAATCATTCAGGCCGTTGAAGAAAGACGCGTTCACGCTCACATCTGTGGTGGACAGCACGTGCCTCGGGGAAGAGCTGCCTGTGAAGGTGAGAGACTGATAGAAGACCACTGTTTGCTTCCAAGTCCAGGGTCAGCAGAGGTCAGCCTCCAGATATCTTTGCGCAGCTGGTGTCCTGTAATGGGGCGCAGAGGGGCACAGCTGCAACACAAACATCCCAGCATGCAGTGGGGGAACTGGAGCAGATGACTGGAGCAGAGTTCACTGCAGTGCAGCTCTTCTCTCGCACTGACTGCTCCCACTCCAGGAGAGCTACCAGGAGACAGGAATGTGGGGAGGAACTCTGAAGAGCACTGAACGGTGGCTCACATGTTTGGTTAGACAGAGAACGAGAGCAGACCAGCCCGGAAAGAAAGGACGAGGGAAAAACCCGAAAGATTGACCTCAGCTAGAGTTAGTACAGATTATAGGCCTGGACTAGGAGCGATACAGTTACACTTACAGGGCAACTCCACCAGTTTCTCAAAATTGCTTTAGAATTCAATTGTTAGGATTAAAACAGTCATTTAAACAGATAAACTTATCGAGTCAGAACTGTTCACAGAGCATTTCGCATAAGACCTGATGATCATGCCTTAAAAATTGCCTTATACAGAAATTTTGAAAATTGGGTGGAATTTCCCTTTAACTATAATATTACATGCACTGCTTTTAAACCATATACACAGATTTTGCTTATGAATGTAAATTCTTTGCCACTTTTAAAACTGGTTTTAGGAAGCTGTTCACACACTTTCATATAAGTACAACATACCTCTTACATGCTTATGTAAATGTAGATATTAGCTAATATGTAAATAAGCTTTTACACACATTCTCACACTTCATTATGTACACCTCCGTGTATCTACACACACTGTCCATGTTAGCAGCTGCTGCACAGTTTGTTTTGGTCATCCTCTAGACCTCCATCAGTGGTCAGAGGACGCTGGTCACAGGACGCTGCCCACAGGACGCCGCCCACAGGACACTGTTGTGCTGGATAGTTTTGGTTGGTGGATGATTCTCAGTCCAGCAGTGACACTGAGGTGTTCAGTAGCACTGCTGTGTCTGATCCACTCACACCAGCACAACACACACTAACACACCACCACCACGTCAGTGTCACTGCAGTGCTGAGAATGATCCACCACCCACATCATACCTGCTCTGTGGTGGTCCTGTGGGGGTCCTGACCATTGAAGAACAGGGTAATACAGTACACAGAGAAACAGATGGACTACAGTCTGGACCTGTACAACTACAGAGTGTCCTATATACAGTGGAGCTGATAAGAAGGACAGTGAGTGCAGGTGTAAGGAGGTGTTCTAATGCAGTAGCCGGTGGGTGTACCTTATAAGCACGCACTGCAGGTGAGATTTGCTCAGCTATGTAAACACAGTAGGCCCGGTTTTAACTCCAGTGAGGCTTTGCTTATCTTCAAGAGGCATGACTGCTGTTGTCTAAGCAGGCGTGTCGCCCTTTTTACAGGTTCTTCTGGTTGTACGGAACAGGCAGTGACCAAAGTTTAGCCAGACAGCAGATATGACCATAAATCTGACCGGGTGAAGAAGATGGTCTGTTTATAAGGAACTGAGTGACCACTTCAGATGTGACTACATTAGGAGAGCACAAGTTTGGATCCACACACATTAACAGGCCCAACAACTGCGCTTCATTAGAAACAGAACCCGATTCCAGTTAAGGAAGACTAGACTTCCTAAGAAGGATTCCTTTGGAGCATTATCAGTGATATCTAATCGTCTTCCTCGCGTTACAGTCCTGCTTATAACTTGCTGAACTACAAAAATCCGATCACAGAGTGATTCGTTTCGCTATCTCTTCCTGAACTCCTAATCTACCTCCAATATCTCTGTTCCTGGAATTTCAGAGGAGGAAACGCCAACTCATCCAGGTCACCTCACGGATCTCCAGGAAAAAGAAATATATGCAAAGTATTCCAAAGCTGTGTCTGAAACAGGTTTTTAGAAATGGATCCATTATGCTGCATTTTCCTAGTTTATGTATTTTTCCCTGCCTGTGATCCACTAAGGACACTGGTGGTCAGACATAGTGAAAGCGGCCGAAATTCATTCTTCAGTAACCCTTTTCCAATCTTCATTTGACTCTTACAATTAAACGGGCTGGTTAGTTTACCTTGGGGGACTATTTTGCCTCACCACGCCCTGCGTGTATCTACATCTGCCCCCACATATTTCAAGCTAGCTCCATCCTATGTCCGGACCTATTACAGCCACACATTTCATCAAGGTCAGTCAGGTTGGTGGACCAGTTTCTCCTGGCTGTTCCTAAATCTAGACTGAGACTGTATTCTAAATGGCATACTACATACTCCATACAGCTCACATACTCCAGACAACTCACATACTACATACTCCATACAGCTCACATACTACATACTCCGTACAACTCACATACTACATACTCCGTACAACTCACATACTACATACTCCAGACAACTCACATACTACATACTTTGTACAACTCACATACTACATACTCCGTACAACTCACATATTACATACTCCGTACAACTCACATACTACATACAACTCACATACTACATACTCCGTACAACTCACATACTCCGTACAACTCACATACTCCGTACAACTCACATACTACATACTCCGTACAACTCACATACTACATACTCTGTACAACTCACATACTACATACTCCGTACAACTCACATACTACATACTCCGTACAACTCACATATTACATACTCCGTACAACTCACATACTACATACAACTCACATACTACATACTCCGTACAACTCACATACTCCGTACAACTCACATACTCCAGACAACTCACATTCTACATACTTTGTACAACTCACATACTACATACTCCGTACAACTCACATACTCCGTACAACTCACATACTCCGTACAACTCACATACTACATACTCTGTACAACTCACATACTACATACTCCATACAACTCACATACTACATACTCTGTACAACTCACATACTCCATACAACTCACGTACTACATACTCCATACAACTCACATACTACATACTCCATACAACTCACATACTACATACTTCATACAACTTACATACTCCATACAACTCACATACTACATACAACTCACATACTACATACAACTCACATACTACATACTCCATACAACTCACATACTACATACTCCATACAACTCACATACAACTTACATACTCCGTACAACTCACATACTACATACTCCATACAACTCACATACTACATACAACTCACATACTACATACTCCATACAACTCACATACTCCATACAACTCACATACTACATACTCCATACAACTCACATACTCCATACAACTGTCATACTAAATCTGCCTACAAGTAGTATGTAGTATGTGACCAAACTGAAGATCTGTAGAGTACTGGAGATACCCGGATGGTGTTCTACTCCAGTCAGATGTTCTAGTGTACAGGGGGAGCTATCTTCATGGTGTACTGGAGATGCCCGGATGGTGTTCTACTCCAGTCAGATGTTCTAGTGTACAGGGGGAGCTATCTTCATGGTGTACTGGAGATACCCGGATGGTGTTCTACTCCAGTCAGATGTTCTAGTGTACAGGGGGAGCTATCTTCATGGTGTACTGCGTCCCATCATGCACCGCGGCCTCACCAGCTCTTGTCCTGCTTCAGCCAGAGAAAATGGCGGTGGGTAACACTGGGGAGCTAACCGCAGCCCACTCCGAGTGTAACTGTGGTGTAGTGATTGTAGTGGGGTGTGTGTTCATCAGAATGAGCCTCAGAAAGTTAAAATATTCAGGTCTGAAGATTAATAAAAGATGAACTCGCTTTAGAGGATCAGTTTTAGAGTGAAGTAGCCGAGGGTAGCTAACAGCTAGGCTAAACGTATTTCAGGTGAACTGAGCAGCGTTAGCAGCAGCTAGCTCTAAACAGTGGATACAGTAATAACAGCTCTGAGGTAAATGTGAGGTAGCTGGTCATGTGACTGTATTAGTATACTACACTGTAGGTCAGAACCGTTACTGTACTGTATACCACACACAGGGGGCGTATACAGTGTGCAGTACATACTACTGTAGTGTACAGTGTGCGGTATAGCAGTGTGTCATTTCCAATACAGCCTGAGTCTAGCGTCTGCATGTCAGACTGGCTCCTACTCTGTCTGCCGTTTAATCCAGTGGAGGGCGGTGTTAGGTTGTAGTCATATGTCTTGTATTTAATTTCTAGTTATTATTCATTATTTAATATGTTTTCTGTGTTTTGTTGATGGTTTTGTGATGCTGATTGTACAGCACTTTGCTCAGCTGATGATTTTTTTAAAGGTGATCTCTTCTAATAAATTTGACATCGACCTTCACCACCACCGTGAACGTTTGACGTTTGTTTACATCTTTTACATGTAAATATGTAGAATTTCTGAAAAATTGGTGGAATAACCCTTTACCCCCTTTACATGGTGAGCTTGGTGTGCAATAACCTGACTGTTACTCATATACCGTCACTGTCGACCCTCTAAAACATTTTAGGAGAAGGAAAAAATAGATTTGTAACCTGAAGCTAATGCAAAAATACTCACCGACACTTTACTGTACGATGCAATGCATAGTTCATACATAAGCTTGTCATGACATAACTCTGCATGAATGTTTATACATGCATATTCCAGTTGGCATCATCTGTCATAAAGGATACTTTAGCTGACTTTGATCTAAACTGGCAAATGTGGCCTTTAAAGCAAATAACAAACATTTATGTCATGGCAAGCTTATGTAGGTGTCATGTAGCCTTATGAACAGCACCCTACATTTACCTTCATGGCGAGCTTGGTGTGTAATAACCTGATTATTAATCATATCTCGTCACTGTCAGGGTAAAACTTTTCAGGAGAAGGAAAAATTATTAAATTCTGTCATAAAGGATATTTTGACTTGATCAAAACCGGTAAATGTGGCCTTTATATCAAAGGACACCGTTTGGAACAAGCATTTATGTAGGGTTATGTCATGGCAAGCTTATGTACAGTAGGTGCCATGTAGCCTTATGAACAGCACTCTATAGTGAAGTGTTACAAAATATTTTCTGCCACTTGATTTTGGAGCATTTCTATTGGTCTATTCAAAAAAATTATATATGGCGTGCAGGACGGCTTGCACTTTCAAATACGGTCAAAAAATTGAAAATTTTGGTGGAATTCCCTTTACGATCATGGTGAGCTTTGGGTGCAACAATCTGATATTTACTATATGATTACACTGTCAAGATAAAACCCTCTAAAACTTTTCAGGAGAAGGAAAAATCATTCCTAAAATTATTAGGGAAAACGTTCTTTACCTTCAATAGAAGTCAATGTAGAAATGCTCACCGACACTTTACTGTACGACGCAATGCATAGCTCATACGTAAGCTTGTCTTGACGTAACCCTACATACATGCTTATTCCAGCAGACATCATCTGTCATAAAGGCTGCTTCAGATCACAACTGGCAAACGTATCATTTAAAGCGAACGTCTGTTGGAATAAGCATTTAGAAACATTTGTGTAGAGTTATGTCATGGCAAGCTTATCCTTTGGTGTCATGTGGTTTATGAACAGCACCCTACAGTCCAGTGTTACCATTTTATTTTGGAGCATTTCTGCTGGTCTTTTGGTCATGAAATGTTCATGTGCTGTGCAGGACTGGCGCTTTCAAATGACATCAAAAAATGAAAATTGGTGAATTGGTGGGCTTGGTGTGAGCTTGGTGTACAACAATCTGATTATTACTCATATCTCGTCGCCGTCAGGGTAAAACCCTCTAAAACTTTTCAGGACAAGGAAATAAAGATTCTTAACCTTCAACAGAAGTTGATGTAACACTTGACTGTATAAGGCTACATGACATCTACATAAATGACATAACCCCACATAAATGTTTATGAATGTTTACTCCAGTAGGCGTCATCTGTCATAAAGGATACTTTAGCTGACTTTGATCTAAACTGGCAAATGTGGCCTTTAAAGCAAATAACGAAACATTTATGTCATGGCAAGCTTATGTAGGTGTCATGTAGCCTTATGAACAGCACCCTATAGTGAAGTGTTACCAAATATTTATTCCAGTTCATTTTGGAGCATTTCTATTGGTGCATTCATGACAACATTTACATACGATATGCAGGACAGCTGGCAGTTTCAAATGAAATGAAAATGGGTGAACTGGTGGAATTCCCCTTTACCTTCGTGGCGAGCTTGGTGTGTAATAACCTGCTTATTAATCATATCTCAACACTGTCAGGGTAAAACCCTCTCAAACTTTTCAGGAGAAGGAAAAATTATTCAATTCTGTCATAAAGGATATTTTGACTTTGATCAAAACCGGTAAATGTGGCCTTTATATCAAAGAACACCGTTTGGAACAAGCATTTATGTAGGGTTATGTCACGACAAGCTTATGTAGGTGCCATGCAGCCTCATGAACAGCACTCTATAGTGAAGTGTTAGCAAACACAAGATGCAGAGTGTGTCGTATGAATAACCACTTTTAATCCTCTGAAAGTTGGTCATGTTTTTAATTCGGACACATTTCCATGATACAAATGACTAAGAACCAGCTTAACAAATTCGATTACTATATATATTACATGCTTCTGAAAAAACACATAGAAAAAAATTCTCTCTAAAAATGACAGGAGTAAGAAAACGTCTCTGTACAAAATTCACAAATACATAAACAGCTCTCTGCTGGAGAGAGACGGCAAAACACCAGGCCTTGGCTTCCAGTATCGGACGCAGTCGGGTATTACAGCACCTGTTAAAAAGGCTGATCTGTATTTAAGAGCAGGTAGTAGGAACAGCTCCAGCTTCCGGGAACGAAGGTGATCTGAGAGGCGAATGCTATGTAGTGTGGCACCAAGTGAAGATGGGCTGCGAGGCGTTCAGGAATCAGGAACACAGCAAATGCACGGAGCAGAGTTCCTCCGTCAGCTTCTCACGCTGAACGTGATCCGGAGAGGCTGTCCTACTGCAGCAGAGGAGCAAAGCCACACAGCGTCTTTGAGAGGATACAGGCGTCCGGAACAACTCCGCAACTAAAACAACCGCTACGGCTGTTACACACCGAGCGCACGTGTACGACTGATGATATCTTACAGCTCATCAGACCCTCAATATTCCTTAACCTTCATCAGTCACACAAGCTCACGGACCAATCACAGCCATCTATGGAGCGGGAATGGCTTCACCTAAGATCCCGGATTCGGATGTGACCCTACAAGTGGAACTTTTTTGCAAATGAAAAAGCAGTTCAAATTGGGCTTACAAGCATGCCATGTGTGGAAGAACTCGACTGATGGAACAAAGCTCGCCATGCTTTTTCCCACTTTTCCGAACTGGGAAGTGGCTCGGTGCCACCGTTTGCTCGTTTTGTTGGGAAGCTGATATTATCTACAGATATTCAGCCCTGCTGGTTTTGTGCTTTGTCGTGCGTGAAGCTGCAAAAGTGACTCGGCAAAGCTCTGAACTGCAAGTGAAAGCATTCCTAAAAGTTTCAGCTCCTGCATGAGGTGGAGACACTCCGAGTTTCCCTTCAGCTTTTCAAAAGTGAGCGTGTCCTCACAGTGTCAGCATCAGTTGGCTCATTCTGTGAGGAGCAAAGGGAATAATCTCACCGGACTGAAAACGAGTCCCCTTGTGTGTTTCAGCTGGTAGTACCTTCAGGCTCCTGCAGATGGCGCTGCACGAGGATGATGGGGCTATAAATCCCTGCGGGGTGTGAGTGACGGGATCCATAGATTGGGAAGAGGTGGTACAGTGCAGGGAATGTCTCGTTCCATGTGTGGAAAATGGCTCCAGAGCAGATGTTAATGATTGGCTAAAAGGAGTGACTGCATTTGGGCGTGTCAAAGACCATAGTGTGAAGGAAGTAGCTGAATCTGCAGGTGTATGGAAGCGTACGGTCATACGGGTCTACCAGCAGTGGCTAAAATCCCAGTCTACAGGGAATTCTCCTCGGAATTGTGTCAGGGAAGGCATCCACCAAATCTGGACCAACTGAGCAATTCTTTGATGTAAGTGTGTCTGAACATTGATGTGGCTACATCCAGAAACTTGTCCAGTACATGCCCAATCCAGTCACAGCTGTTATTGGAGCTTGTGAAGCTGTTAGGTACGGTTCAGTCACAGGGGACTCGTGTTTGGTCTGGGGAGCTTATTCTGAGAAACACTCTGCCCGGCTAGTGAGTAACTTGGTGGGTAACAGGCTCTACCGTCCGGACTGATGGAGCCCTGAAGAGAAGCAATACTGAACGAACAAGCCAGTCTTTCACAGCTGTGTTCAAAGCACTTTTGAGTATTCATATCTGTTTATAAAAGCTAGAAAAATTCATTTCCCAAGAGAAAAAAATAGAAGTCAACCTCAGTAGCAATATACGGGGTATGATTTCAAGTCATTAGCTAGAGAAGACTGCACAATACGTCCATGTGGAGGTTTTCCACACAGCAGAAACCACCTGGGTTCGATCCTTCATATCAATGTTTGCACGTGTCCATACGGGGGAGTTACTGTGGTAATATCCTTCTGGGGTCCAGGAGAACTAGTTCAGGGCTTTTTGGCTCAAACATCACGTCCAATCAATGTTAAATCCCAAAGAAAACTCTGCAGGCTTTCCGAAGGGTAGATAAAGTCCTGCGACACAAGTGCTAGTGCCAGCCGCCGTAAACCCAAACACGTCTTCCTGGGCCTGTTTCAGATCTGCTCTACGGCACAGTGCTCCTTTCTAAAGAGAGTCACGCGGCTCTTGCCCGGCAACATTCCTTCTGCTTTTAAAGCTATGGAACGGGTCGGCTCTGGAATGGAGAAATGAGACGGGTTTGAAAAAGGCACGCGGAAGCATGAAGAGGCGACCTCGCTCAGTCCTACACTATAGTCCCAGGCTTGGAGTCCTCGTGCCAGTAAAGCGTCTGATCCTCAGAGTCACAACTGTCCACCGGGCTGCTCAGGTGTGTGTCCGCTTGGCTCACGTCTACGTACGACCTGGAACAGAGAAACAAGCGATAAGAGCTGTGCAGCGGGAATTCTGATAGGAACATTTTAACCCCTGGTTTTCGGCACCAACTCACAGGAAATGTGGCTCCAGAGATACTGGGCCACAAATAACCGATTCTATTCGTCCTGCGAGCTGTTTTTCCTCCAGATGCTGAGAGATTTAGTCAGCCAGATTGTTCAGCCTGCCTCCGAAGGGATTAGATCAGTGGTCACCAAACCTCCTCCCGGAGAGCCACTTTCCTGCAGAGTTCAGTCCCAACCGGCTGCGTCCCTACTTACCTTTGCTACAGCATCTGATCCCGCCAATCGTGGACTCCCGAAGGAGTGAAATAGCTCATAACCAGAACTAGACTTTGCAGGAAGGCAGATCTCCAGAACCAGGGTTGGTGAAGACTGGGTTAGAGGAATGACCAATTTAAAGGGCCCATATTGCAGGAGTTTGTTTGTTTGTTTGTTTGTTTGTTTTGTTTAATATTATGGAATTTGTTCCTCGTTTTGGAATTTTGAACACAATTAACGTTTCAAGTCATACCTAGCCCTTACATGGAAACTGCCAGGTTTTAATTCATTGTGCTGTCATTGTGATGTCACATGAACCCTCATTTGCATATACAGTCACGCACAGTTTGAACACTCCCAATGCTTTGGTGAAAGTAACGTCCTCCAAACGGAACAAACGCAAAAATTAAAATCCTTAAATTCAAAATTTCAGCAAGTTTCTAAATAATGTAAATGGTTTATATACGCTCCCCAGACAAAAAGCGAGTCCCCTTGTGTGTTGAAGGTGATAGTACCTTCAGATGGGGATGATGGGGCTGTAAATCCCTGCGGGGTGTGAGTGACGGGATGCATAGACTGGGAAGAGGTGGTACAGTGCAGGGAATGTCTCGTTCCATGTGTGGAAAATGGCTCCAGAGCAGACGTTAATGATTGGCTAAAAGGAGTGACTGCATTTGGGCGTGCCAAAGACCATAGTGTGAAGGAAGTAGCTGAATCTGCAGGTGTATGGAAGCGTACGGTCATACGGGTCTACCAGCAGTGGCTAAAATCCCAGTCTACAGGTAATTCTCCTCGGAATTGTGTCAGGGAAGGCATCCACCAAATCTGGACCACCTGACCAATTCTTTGCTGTAAGAGTGTCTGAACATTGATGTGGCTACATCCAGAAACTTGTCCAGTACATGCCCAATCCAATCACAGCTGTTGCTGGTGCTGATGGAGGTATTGCACTCTGTCAGGTACAGTCAGTCACAGGGGTTTTTGTCTGGTGAGCTTAAATCATCAACACACAGAAGTGCGGAGGAAGTGTGTTCTAGGATGTGCTGCATCTATCCAAGTGTGTACGTGACTGTATATCCACCTAAAACAACCCTAAAGCCTGCAGTGTAGCCCCGCCCACTAGTGCTGAAGCTATTAGGAGCGTTTGGGTCTGAACTGCCTCTGGAATGAGGAATATTAGGGACGGGATCATTTACACAAACCCGTCTGAAAGGGAAAAGTGGGATATGAGCCCTTTAAAGCTTTATATTCCTGCCGGCTTGGTCAACATGGGGTTAAAATGTTCACACACACCTGAAGCAGGGCGTGCTAGTCATAACTCGCACACGGCAACAAAAGCACACAGCCCCGCCGGGGTCACGTGTTCTCGCTCAGAAACGAGACCCCACCCTCTTTTCTCCCTTCACACCAAACAAACACACACAGAAACCACCACCCACCACCAGCGAGCGCACCAACCTCTCCAGCAGCAGGAATGAAAGGGCTACCTGCTGGACAGGTTCGGCGCGTCAGGAAATAAAGTGCTGTGAGTGACAATGCTTGATTGAGCACCCTAGTTAGAGAGTCCGTGCGAGTAGGTCTGGTATGCAGCTCACCACATTCTTTGGTGCTGTGAGTTTCACACTAGCACTGAGTGTAATAATAGTCCTGGTCATAACCACTGGCCACAGCGCCAGGCACGTTTAAAGGTCCTGGAGCTGGGCTCCTCCTAGCAAACTCAGGCGGAGCTCTGTCCATCAGAGGCCCCGGGGTTGGAGTTAGCAGGCGAGGGTCACGGCTGGCATGAAAGGGATGATGGTTAGTCAAGATTAAACAGATCATTCTGTGCCCGTGTGTGTTTAGTGTGGGCAGTATGACGGTATGTTATCACTAGGGATGCACTAGTGTGGGAACCGAGAGCCGGAGCTTGTATCTGATATGGTGTACGTACATATTTGGTGCTGCTGACGCACAAACACCATCAAATGTGGAATCTGTGACCGCACCAGCAGAACACAGGAACCCTACATTCAGTTATAGAGGGTTACAAACTACACTTCAGGATTACATACACCGACCGGCCAGCTCAGTAGGTCCACCTTCCTTCTAACTACGCTTAGTGTCCATGTTATCAGGTCCACTGACCGTATAGGACACTCTGTGGTTGTACAGGTCCAGACTGTAGTCCATCTGTTTGTCTGTATACTGTATTACCCTGTTCTTCAATGGTCAGGACCCCCACAGGACCACCACAGAGCAGGTACGATGTGGGTGGTGGATCATTCTCAGCACTGCAGTGACACTGACGTGGTGGTGGTGTGTTAGTGTGTGTGTTGTGCTGGTGTGAGTGGATCAGACACAGCAGTGCTGCTGGACACCTCAGTCTCACTGTTGGACTGAGAATCGTCCACCAACCAGAACTATCCAGCTAACAGTGTACTTGGGGCAGCGTCCTGTGGGGCAGCGTCCTGTGGGGCAGCGTCCTGTGGGGCAGCGTCCTGTGGGGCAGCGTCCTGTGGGGCACTGATGAAGGACTAGAGGATGACCAACACTGCACTGTGCAGCAGCAGCAGATGAGCTATCGTCTCTGACTGTACATCTACAAGGTGGACCAGCGAGGTAGGAGTGTCTAATAGAGTGGACAGTGAGTGGACACAGTGTTTAAACACTCCAGCAGCACTGCTGTGTCTGATCCACTCACACCAGCACCACACACTAACACACCACCACCATGTCAGTGTCACTGCAGTGCTGAGAATGATCCACCACCCACATACTACCTGCTCTGTGGTGGTCCTGTGGGGGTCCTGACCATTGAAGAACAGGGTAATACAGTATACAGAGAAACAGATGGACTACAGTCTGGACCTGTACAACTACAGAGTGTCCTATATGGTCAGTGGAGCTGATGGAGTGGACGCTGAGTGTAGATACAAGGAGGTATTAGGAGGACCTAATGAGCGGCTGGTCGGCATGTGATGTATGAATCTCATATCCCCAGTGCATCCCTAGTCATGGTGATACACTGGCAAGTATATTGTCAGCATTCCCAGAACAATGAACAACAGTATGCAACCATAAATACAGATTTAGACCAATTACAGAGAACCACAAACACTGTCTAGCTGCATCACATCAAGCAGCTGATTGAACATTGGGCGTTTTTCCCACTGCACATTCCCAATCAGGAGTCAACATTCATTTTAACTGGATAATAAGATAGCTAGGTTGCTAAACTGCAGCTTCATATACATGCTCTTATTAAAGACGGGGCGAGAGGAAGACGTCAAGCCCCACACAAGGGGGATGCCAGTCCCACCGCTTTTATCCTTCTGGCTGAGCTGATCTGAGAAACTTCCGCCTGTGTTTGATGTGCTGTGTAGCTGGTGTAAATCCCGAAGGCCCGAAGTGTATATTCACTTATACATTCGCCTGCCAGCTTTACATCCATCCCGATCACCATTATTAAGTCTCCTAAGCTTCGTCTCCTTCACAGTCATGTTACTGGGCCCACCTTGTTATAAGCGTCCATTATAATGCAAATGCACCGAACGTACTGAAACGCTCCGATCGGGAATGAAATCAGACACGGGCGTTTGTATGGATATCATTCTTATATTAAACAGGCTATTTTACAGAAAACGGGAATGACTGGTCTATCCCAACTGAGGCGTATACACGGACATGCTCTATTCTGATACGGAGCTATTAGTCGGATTATTTACAGATTATCAGGCTGAATGTCTGCACACGCGATCACACGATCCTGTCTATGTACTCGCCATTCTGCACATCATTCTGTGTAAAGTAATAAACCTAAATAAAAGGATTTGATTTGTAATCTCATTAGTGACGCTGGAATGTTGTAACTAATTCGCTGAATTGTATTTGGCTTTATTTTAGGGCTGGTCAATAAGATCAGAGTTCATCATTACTGTGATAAACGATCTCACAACATGCTGTGGATACTAAACATAACCGTCTGTTTAATCGGTTGTAGTATGTCTGTTCCAACTTATTCAGCCTCAGAAAAAACAAATATCATGATGCATACTGCGTAATAGTGCGCTGAAGTTTCATGAAATAGCATTTTCGCCATATCGCCCGTCCATAATTCAGATGCAGGTTTTACCATTAAGCCTTACCTGGCACTAAAACCATAAATCTGGACACTGATGGCCAGTTTGTGCAGTGGAAAAAAGCCCTTTGCTGTTCTATTGGTGTGTGTATATATATATAAAAAAAAGTAATAATAATAATAATAATAATAATAATAATAATAATAATAATAATAAATAAATAAATAATATAATAATAAATATATATATTTATAAAAAATATTTAGAAAAAAATATACACACACACATACATGCATTTTTTTTAAATTAACTATTTTTTTCATGAATATTTGTTTGATTTTCACACCTGTGACGTTTAATAACTTTTTAGTCTTTGGTTATGCGGCACTACTGCCACCTTTATTCCTATAAACTACCTGTGTAAAATCTAAAAGGTGTCGTTTGTCATATCGCCCACCTTTAACAACAACATGAGCTGAAATGTGAGCTGTGGACACTTTGTTAGGTCCCGTCGGAGAAACACAGAGACACTTAGAAAAGCCATGCAGTTACAGTTTTTCACAGGAAGCTTAATAAATAAAAACACCACTTCACAAACAGCTGCGACTGTCAGAACCTCACTTCACAAAAAGCCCAGCCAAACACACCAAACGCAGAGGAGACCACATGGCTGGCACGCTCTTTACTTACTATCCAGGGCTACCACTTAGCAAAGGAAGCTTTATTAAGCCTTTCATTTCGGGAGCCACCAGAGGGATGCAGGACAGAGCCCGACTGATCCGCCCGACAGCGGAGAGGAGAGGGTGGAGGGAGGGAGGAGAAAGAGCAAGCGTGAGGGGAGAAGGGAGGAGAAGGGGAGTGCCAGGAGGGTTTAGGGTGCGGGCCGGAGACGTGTCTATACGGGAGAGAGAGAGCGTGAGAGAGGCAGGCACTGGGGAGGACACAGTGAGAAGGCAGGGTCGTGAGGACCGTTCTGAAATCTTCCGAGCTGTGAAGCAGCCGGGACCGATGACCTACAGCAGAGCAATTAGCCTACCTGAGCTACATCGAGCCACGAGACGGGCTGCGTTCACAGGGATGTTTTGGTATCCGCCATAAGCACGACTGATTTCAACAGCAGTGTGGTCATGTGAAATAGACATGAATGAAGATTACACTGCCCGTTTCCCAGAACTGCTCTCTGACATAACCATGCGTCAGCCAACCGGAGATGGTCCTGGGTGGGGTTTCAGTCCATCATGTCACTGTAGACCAGGATGGAAAAGGAACTACTCTGCTTAGCTCACACCAAGAGTTGTGCAATCTGACTCTAAAGACCTACAAAGCCAGCGACGTGTTAGTCGCTCCCGTCTGTGAAGACCTATAAGCCCGTTTCGACCTAAAAACCAACATCAGAGTCATTTTCTAAGCAGCTTCAAGGGGTCTAGGCAGCTGGAGCAAACCCCGCCCCCCCATGGACCTGAATTTAACGTGAACTCTCCCAGGCAGCGTTAGCCAAACTCTGAGTAAAGGTCACTTTACAGCAAACCAGCAATTCTGGTTTCGGATTCCAAAGACATCCTTGTGAACGTGGGTTAAGAGACACAGTGGAACAATCCAACATGGCTTGGTCTTCAGGCTGCCTGACCCTGGGACGATAAGAAGCAGAGGGGTTAATAGAGGGCTAGAGGATCCTACCTGCTGTGTGCTGGGTGGCTGTACTGGACTGAGCTGTAGCCGTATGTGTGCTGGGGGTGGAGAGGCACGCTGTACTCCGATAAGCCCACGGCCAGGTGACTGCGCCAGTTGCTGGAGTTGGCGGCTGAAGACACTGGAGAAACAGTAAGAGTTGTGGAGTTAGCACTGTGTCCGAGAGCTCTTCCTAGAGCACGGGTGTCCAGTCTCGTCCAGAAAGGTGTGGCTGCAGGTTTTCATTCCAGCCAAGCAGGAAATCACCTGGCCAGCAGTTTGAAGTGGAGTCAGGTGCACTCCAGCTTGTTCGGAGTGAAACCCTGCAGCCGAACCGGGCCTTTGCGGATAAGACTGGACCCCCCTGTCCTAGAGAGACCCCAACAAGACTAATGCCAATACCTTAATTATTAGAGACCCACGACCTCCTGAAAGTATTCCCGTTGGTAATGCTAAATGCTAAGCCTGCCAGGTGATGACCCCCTGGTGACTGACAGTACACACTTCCGCTTGATATGGGAAATGAGGTCAGCGCTATGCTTTTTCGGAAGACCAGGTACCGCACGTGCCCAACACGCAGGCATCTCCAGCCTATTGCATAATTTAGAGGAACAACTCACAGCAGTGTACTTTGATGGCAAAGTGCATCCAGCTTGGCAGGCCTGTTATCAGGAGTTAGCAATGATTTACCAGCTTGAATAAAGCCTTCCATACGCTCTGAGGAGGATATCTAACGTGTTGGTGGCCAATATTGTGCTTGATTAATTAAAAATGAGATAAATTAAGCTTCGTTTTCTCCAATAACTCCAGGGCATTACTTCTTTCCGCACTCAAGGCTTGAGCGCTAAGCGTAGCGTAGCATGCCAGTTCTCAAACTCTGCTTTGTTAGGTTTTAATTTCCCCACTTAAAATGAATGAGATACGATTCCAGCTGCAGCTCCTGCCATCTGAAAGTTGAATATTTCAGACTGTGAGTGGTGCTACCGCACACGCGGCTGTGGTTAGATTTCAGCTTCCCATGCGCTCAGCTCTTTACCGAGAGCCTTATTATAGGAGCCATAAAGCGCGCTTGTACATCATACTTGATTATCTAATTGGTTTCACTCTTAAAGTTCCTCAGAACTTCGGTTCCACTGAAACGCTTAAACCGGGTGAGCAGCCTCACCTGATGAGTAAGAGGTGGCACGGTCATTGAAGCCGTAAGGGGTAGGCGCCACCCTGTAGGCCATGCTGTGCTGGGAGCCCCTCTCGTAGTCGTAGGCCGTCTGCTTGTGCCCCGTGTTGCGGTTATACCAGCCTCGCAAGTGCTCAGCCACCATAGCCTTTTGCATGTTCTTCGTCAAGTTCTCGTTCCTGGATGGCGGCCGGGTCCGTGCCTGCCTCATCGTGGCATACGGGTTCTGGCTCATGCCGTCCAACTCATCCTGCCCGTAGCCCCTGTAAGGGTCGTGCGTGGGATAGGCTGGCACGTGGTAGGAAGGGTTGACGTTATAGTGGCCCTCCACCTCGCTCTCGTACACGTAGCCTCCGTTGACGTACGGTTCAGGTTCCGGGTAGCAGGGGTATCCGGTAACGTAATAGGCGGTGGTGGTGGGCCGTGCCCGCTGGTAGGTGTAACAGCGAGTGTCGTTCTGTGCCAGGTTGGGCATGCTGCCCGTGTTGGCGTACACGTTGGCTTTCTTCCGGCGGTAGCGGTCGCGGGCCCGTGAGTTGATGCAGTATTCCGAGCTGGACTGGCTGGTGTGTGAGGAGACGTCATCCAGGACCTCTGTGCTGTTGCTGCGCCGGGCTGGAGGAGCGATGGTGAAGGTGGGGTCGGGACCGTCGGTCTCTGACGGGAAGAGAGACTGAGACTCTAAGCTGCCGCTGCGCTGCCGGAAGTGATGAGGCGCGTCGTCCTCGCACCTGTGCACACAGACAGAGGAGTAAACAAGGGCACCAAGCAAAACAAGTGGGAATTTTTGCCAACAGATTCCTTTGATTTATTTACTATCCTGGGCCTGGAATACCCCGTGTTCTGTGCATTTTGGGTCTTCCAGCTCTAACTCACACACGTCAACCTAGCAAGTGCTGGTTAATAAGCCATCTAGCTGGGCTATGTGTGTTACAGCAGGGTAAAGAAGCTCACCGGACCTAAACCGAGTCCCCTTTAAGGTGGTAGTACCTTCAGGCTCCTGCAGATGGCGCTGCACGAGGATGATGGAGCTATAAAGACCTGCGGGCGTGAGTGACAGGATCCATAGATTGGGAAGAGGTGGTACAGTGCAGGGAATGTCTCGTTCCGTGTGTGGAAAATGGCTCCAAAGCAGATGTTAATGATTGGCTAAAAGGAGTGACTGCATTTGGGCGTGCCAAAGACCATAGTGTGAAGGAAGTAGCTGAATCTGCAGGTGTATGGAAGCGTACGCTCATACGGGTCTACCAGCAGTGGATAAAATCCCAGTCTACAGGGAATTCTCCTCGGAATGGTGCCAGGGAAGGCATCCACCAAATCTGGCCCAACTGACCAATTGTTTGATGGTCTGAACATTGATGTAAAGTACATGCCCAGTCCAATCACAGCTGTTATTGGTGCTGGTGGAGGTATTACATGCGAGTAGGCATGTTTCAGTCACAGGGGACTATCTTTATAAAGGGTTTATGAATGGTTTAAAATTAGTTTATTAATAGACATATAAAGTATTAATAAGCACATGATGAATATGAACATATGCTGACGTTGACAGGTTTGACGCTGGCTGATGGAGAAGGCTAAGTCAGATCAGTAAACATCAAAATCAGAGCTTTAGCAGTGTAACAAGACTGTTAGACAAGCACCAAGTCACTCCTCCCCTGCGTATTAATGATTTAAAGGTGTTTATGACCTCATTAATAACCATTAATAAGACCATTCATAAATGCTTTTTAAGAGTGCCCCTCTTAGAGAGTCTACAAACCATGTCCTTTGGTTGGGAACGTTCAGACGCTGGCATGCATTATAAGGAGGGCCAGGAAGACGGTACCTGAGCTGGATACTGCTGAAGGCGTTGCGGGTGAGCTGGGGGGTGGGGGGCATGCTTCGGGAGTCACGGGGCTGTCTGGAGGCCTGGTAGTAGGGGCTGCTGTGTGGCGATAAGGCATCTCGGTGGATATATGGGTAGGACTCCTGGACGTCGCCATAATTTAATCTACAACAGAGATAAGAACAATACTTTCACAACATTCACTTCCTCCGAGGTGGAGTTCTTCTCGTTAAGGAAACCGCCCCTAATTACTCAAGGGAACAAACAGGGAAAATCAGCTGAGTCGGCTAGCTTGCTGCCGCTTCCGATAAGTGCCCAGTTGGACCTTGTATCATGACTCCACTAGATCTGAACCAGAGTCATTAACACGGTTGTGTTTGAATTGCTGTGAAAAGTAATTCCCAGGCCTGTGTTGGTGTGCAAGACCGGAACGTGTTCTCTCCACCCTCCCTTGCGAATGTCTTCGGCCACGCCACAACATGCTTTTACTCCTCCGGCTCTATTTTTAAGGCTACGGTCTGATAAGAGGAGTAAGTGGAGGCCCTCACAGGAATGCAGGGCTGGTTTCTTACATGCAAGCCCCGACTAGCACGAGAGGGGCCAGGACAAAAACAGAGACAGGCGGTGAGAGGAGAGACGCTAAGCCAGGGCAGGGTGTTGCTGCTAGGCCTGTCTCACCCGTTGGAGTCCTGCTGCTCGCTGTTAGCGGCGGTCCTGCGGTCCGAGTGGCAGGGAACGTCTAGGGCGTCTGAAGGGCGGGGGGAATACTGGACAGAACGGGACCGATGCCGCTGCGTTCCCAGGGCCTCATCTGTGGATGAAGGAAGAGGAGGAAGCAAGGAGTTAATGGGCTTGTACATACTGTTTGCACCCCCCACCTCCTCCCCCTGATCTCTATGACTTTGCCTTTAAGACTGATCGATGTGAGCAAGCTCAGTTCTGATTGCCTGTTCTGATTATGTGGCTCATTCCAAAAGCAGGGCACATGGAAACACTCCTTATAGCTCCGGCCTAAATGGGTGGAGCCAAAATTAAACCCAAAACAAGCACACCGCACAAAATGACATCTAATACATCTATTTAATTAGATATAGAGATTTTATTTTGCTTGCTGTAGAGGATTTTAGCAAGCTGAGTTATCTGCTTATGTTGCCAGATCATTTGGCTGGCTTTGAGCATATTTCTTATTAAATAAGCACAATTATCTGGCAACCTAGTGAGATAATCTGGCTTACTTACTAAAATCACATAAGAAAACAGCAAAAACAACCAAAAATAAGACAAATAATCTTCTAATAAGCTACAACAGTCTCAAAATGAGAAATATCAGGAGTTTTAACAGGATATAACACCAGTTTACTTGGCGAGACAGTGTGGGCCCTTTAAGGTGACTGTAACTGTGGTCTGTTCCACATCATAAAGCAGTTTGGAACTGAATAAACCAATGCTAGCCTTACCATCTTCCAGATTGAGGCTGTCCGAGAGAGAGCTGATGTCTGCTATGCTCACATCATCTGTGAAGAGCAGACAGGCACACGTCAAAAAGGCCCACGTCATGTTTTTCTACACTGTCGTTTGTCGTGTTCTTCTTCTGCATTTATCTCCATTTTTAGCAAGCTCTCTTACAACACGTATACCGTGAACAGAAGTCATCATTAACGGAACCACCACTCACATCCGTTACGCAAGAGAGCATTTCGTAAGGTGCATATACCGCACTTCCAAAGCCCGGGCTGCAGCCCCCGCCCCAGCGTTTCCATGCTGCCTAAAGGCCAATAATCAGACCCGTACAGACTTGAACCACAAGCCTCAAACTCCTCGTTATTAGCCTGTTAAATGAACCAACGTAAATCACCTCCCTACACCAATACAGCAAGTCCGTACCAGCGATGATGAGCGAAGCTCTCTGCATGGGCATCTTCCCATTCTTCACCCTGTAGTCATTAATCTCGTTCTCGATTTCCTGGAGCTTCCTCACAGCGTCCAGGCAATTCCTCCTCCGCTTCTTCTTCACCGTTTTACAGAGCTCGGCTTCGTTGGCAAGCTTCTTCGCTGCTTCTACGATCTTCTGCTGCAGAGCGAACCTGCTTTCCAGATTCCTCAAATGAGGGTCCTGAGGGGGCACGCATTTCAAATCAGCAAACAGCCAAGAAATAAGCCGCTCCAATAAAAACCACCGGATCAGTACAAACACAGCCTACCGCATCGTAGGGGAAGAGGTCATCCAGCTTGAAGGCGGTCCCTACACGTCTTCGTACAGCAGGGGGCTTCTCTCCCGAAGCCAGAGGGTACTCCTTCGGCAGCTTTCCCGTCAGTTCCTGCCAAAGAACACAAAGACAAAGCCGGGTGAGTCCAAAGACTTCGGATACAACCCGCCGTGAAGAGGCAGCTGTAGCGTCAAGCACTCACTGCTTCTCTGAGGCAGATCTTCTTGAGCTCGTTGAGCTTCTGGGTCAGAAGATCCTGAAGGTTCTTCTCCTTCTTCTTCAGCTCCGCGATCTTCTCCTTCTTCAGTTCTTCGCTCACCTCAGAATCTGCAGAACCTGATGGCACAAGCAAACTCAACTCAGATACGATCTCTCCATCTCCAAGTCTGTAAATACCATAATCATGTCGAACTTGGAGAGGATCCAAGCTGAAGCTGATTGCTCCACTGCTATCGAGAGGGGACCTTCAGTTTAAAGGCTTTCATCAACAACAACCTTACCTGCAGAAACCAAGCTGCCGTTGCTGGCCATGATGAGCTGGTCTTTGCTCTCGACGCTGACCATCCTACTGATCCTGGGGGCTCCGGTCTCCGTGAGGTCCATAGCGATGTCGCCCAAACTCTTGGCTGTGGCTATTTTAGCCTTTACGCAAAGAGAGCAGAGGAAGAACGTTCACGTTAATGAAATTCTGCAGTGCTATAAAAAGTCCCATCACTGTGCCAGGGGTTCTCATCAATCAGCTTGGGTGACTATTCCCGGATCAGCACTGCCCGTTAGTTTCCCGCCCGAGAAAGCTTACAGCTCGTCGTAATAAGATTAGGAGCTTGGGAACGTTCATTACGCTCCGTTCAGTTCAAAACATCCATGCACGGCCGGAAAAGTCTGTCAGGGTGACATGGTAAATTCATTAAATTTTAATTCATCTGCTTATTAATACGTTTCAGTGATAAACGGTGTAGCTGTTTGGCACCACCATTAGCATGACGTTAAAAAAACACATAGAAGCGCTAGCGGAAATTAGCATTGCTCATATCTGTACTGGAGCTCTGTGTCAACTTGGCAATATGTACCATGATACTGGGTAATCCAATGTATTGCGATACTGTAAGCAAGGAGATTTTCAGTCATAGTATAAAAATACACACCACCATATGCATGCTAATGCTAACGTTAGCGGTGTGCTCTTGCGCTACTTTACATATAGATAGATTCCAGCACTGCCATCTAGTGGTCAGGAGGTTAAACACAACACAAAACGATCCATTGTTTACACCAACATTAACATTAAACTATTAATCAATAATCAATAGTGTGCTTGAGAATCAAAACAGAATCATAAATCATATTGTGATACGTTCAGTGGGAATCACTTGAGGCCCATCTGGACTGCGATATACATCACGATAGTGGTGATAACGTATACTGCAATACACTGTGATTTATTATTGCAGTGTCGACGCCTGGCATCTGTGAATCGACGCAATATTGCCATCCAGAATATCGGAATAATATTCTGTATTGATTTCCCTCAAAATAGAATTAAAACAGCTTTTAATGGAATTATTCATATATTTATGCACATATTTCTTTGTCTCTTATCTCAGGACAGTATGCTGGAATATCTGAATGGCTCTGTAAGGGATGTTATTGTTTAGTCAGACCCACAAAACAAAGCAAAACAAAATAAAACAAACAAAACATAAAAACCCCACAGGTTAATCCTGGGACTGGGCAATATGGCGATATCAGCGAAGGTCATACTCTCCTTTTCTGAGCATATTGTGAATATGGTTATTACTTAAATTATTTTACACTACCAAATAAGCCTAACTGGGTCTGTTTAACCGGATGGGTCTGTTTAAGCTGGTCTGTGCCAGCTTACCAAATCAGAATAAAACTAAATATTGTGATGCATATTGTGTGTATTCCTGCCATAATCACCCACCCCTAATTAATCACCAAATTCATATACTCTATATACTGTATAATCAATGGCAACAGGCCCAGTGTGTACCAGAACCTACAGGACAGCCATCCAGGAGACTGATCAGAAGAGAGAACTGCTGACATAATAGATAAGGCTGATGCTAATGCTAATGCTAGCACACTCACTTTGCTCTGCTTGCGATCCAGGTAGAACTGGTGCTGACTGATGGCCATCGCCCATATGGCTTTGATTAGAGAGTGGCTGGCATACCACGAGTAGATGGCCTGCCCAGACTGTCCGAAAGTGCGCTTGGATGCTGCCTTCCTGTAGATGAACACAGACACACGTGTTAAGACGACGACTGATTTAACCGCATTAGCACAGACACCATCAAGCACGGGGCTGTATTCCAATCTCCTTCAGTAGCCTTCCGGAATGTCTATCCATGCCAAGTTCAGTCTTAGATGTTGGGTTTCCTTTTCCGATCCAGAAAATCCCAAACCACATGTTCAGTGGTGTTGAGGGTCTGGACTCTGGGGTGGTCAGTCCATTGTTCTGAGAACACCAGCAGCTTCTTTGTGGGTGTCTCCTTTTCTCAGTGAACAGCTACACCTCCTTTCAGACCTCCATAACGTTGAGGTGTCTTCTCACAGTGGAAGGATGGACAGGAAACACCTGTGGATGTTCTCAGATCTGAAGCAGCTTGATGTTCTCCTCTCTCAGAGATGAAGCTTTGAGTGCTGTTTATCTGATGGGGACAGTGTTGGTGGGTCTACTAAGTCTTCCAGGTGGTTGTTAGTAGTCCCATTTTGGAAAATCCATTTTCCTTCATATATCATGGATTTTCTTATATACAGTACCAGTCAAAAAAAAATTGACCTGGCTCTTCATAGCCATGAAGTGAAGACACCAAACTATAAACTAGCACTCACGGAATGATACAGTCCACCTTAAAACCCTCTAGAATGGACCTTTACAGGAGGATGAACCAGCTTTCTTAACCTGCAGTGGAGCTGATAGAACAAGGTTTATTTCTAAGCAGGTTTGGAGCAATTCTATTGGTCGGTCCCTCATGAATATTCACTAAGCTGAAAGGAGAACTAGAGCTTTTACACTGTGCAGAAAAAGAGATCAAAGTTTTACACCACTAAATATATATTAGAGGTGGAGATATGGAGAAATATCATACTGTGGTACATCAAGAGGATATGTGGGGTATCAGGGTATGTACTGGTTCAGAATCTCATCAGTTGGAGCTGTTCAGGGTACGACTGTAGAGTCTTTAAGATCACCAACTACATCCATTTAGAGGGGTGTACCTAAACTTTTGACTGGTACTGTATCCTCAGAAACACCACCGCTCAGGTTCTTATGGCTGGGAATGAACTAAACGAAGGATGATCTCTGACTTTTGCCCAACCTGAAAGGTCCCAGACGGTCTGTATGACTTTCCTATGGCGAGCGGTAAACGTGACCCGTGTTTACACATCAACTCCAGCCACCACTAGCATGGCGTGGATATCAGGACTGACCTTGAGCTTCACGCTGCTGCAAAAAGAGCTCCAATGCAAAGAGCTCCGTTAATCCTTCTCCAGCTCGTCCTCCGTGGTGGCTTGGTTGGCTCGGTACAGTAAAAGGCAGGGCCGCTACATTCAAAGGCCTCGCATCAGTGACTTTTAATTACGGCCGATGTGGCCAGAAGGAGCAGTGTAGAATCTGGGAGCAGCGTAGCGTGAGGAGCCAAAACACTGCGGTCTTTAACTACAGGAACGAACTCGTGTGAGACGTCCCCAACGAACTGACAACCGTGCGTGCGTGTCTCTCTGTTCGCTCCTCACCTCTGAGGGTCGTTGACCTCGACTGCAAACTTCTTCTCACGGAAATACAGGTTCTCAAGCTGCTTCCAGCGAAAGATCTACAGGTGGAGAGAGAGAGAGAGAGAGAGAGAGAGAGA